>JABUQX010074860.1:15000-18993 GCA_015478945.1 Trachelipus rathkii | reverse complement strand
CAGTATTGCGTTCGAGGATCGATTGGTGTTTAGCCGTTTTCTGTTTATCGTGAAACGCTTTCGCGTTTTCGTGCGCCGCTTCAGTGAAGGATGCATAAAGATTCAAAAATGATCTTGATAAACTTCTTGGGTGAGCAGATAAGTGGCAAATGAATTTTAATAGTAAAAAGTGTAAGGTTCTTCACCTAGGTTACTCAAAAAAGTTTTAACTACGATATGAATGGGGATTGGCTTGAGTCTGTGGACCAAGAAAAGATTTAGGTGTGATTATAAGCAGTAATTTGAAAGTAGCTAATCAATGTTTGGAAACTAGAAATAAAGCTAATAGATGCTGGGCTGTAAACCCCGCAATATTGTTTACAAGAGCAAAGAAGTAATAAGTAAACTGTATAATAGCTATGTTAAGCCAGTAATAGAGTATTGTGCAGAAGTTTGGGCCCCTTATTTAAGAAAGACTCTTAGATATGCTAGAGAGGGTGCAACGTAGACAAGGAGGATTTCTGGGTTTGAGGGTAGAGCTATGAGGAGGCTGAAGGGTTGGAATGTTTTCTGTAGAAGGCGATTTCTCAGAGGGGACATTACAAGTCTACAAATATTTACATCTATTGATAACATAGAGACCAATAAATTTTTCTTAGTAGAACATGGACAGGTGACCAGGAGCAATAAGAAAATTAAGAAGAAGCATACCATCTTGATATAAGAAAGCATGCATTCAGTAATAAGGTTGTTAAATTTTGGAATAATAGTCTGCCAGAGGAGGTTGTTGAGGTGTGACTCGATTGCAGCATTTAAGAAGGGCTAGATTCGTTTATGGATGGGTTGGGTATAATATTGACAAAGCCAAATTGGCGGGTTTTTAGATTATAGCACTTAATTATTGTTATGGCATGTGTGACCATAACTTAATTATTAATGCATGTGGATGGTTTTGGTATCATATTTATATATCATTAGTTTTAACAAATTGGTGGATTTGTAATTACAACAAATTGACAAGCTGTGGATTTGCATGAGCATGTTTGGGTAATGGGTTGACTGGCCCATCCCCATATGGCTTTTTACTGTCTCTATGTCCTAATGTCATCTGCGTGCGTGTTTGGTGGCATCTTTTTCTATATAGGTACCATGCGACAGGTGCTCGAACTTTCCCTTCTGCCACCACCTTCCGCGCCTATTACTTTAAAGGGGTGCTGTGTCGGCTTTATGAGTTTTGTGTTGATAATGGTAACTCCAGACTAGTTCGCTGCGGTGCCTCCTTTTTTCCTGCCTGTTCTTTGGAATTTTCTTCCATCTTCTGTTTCCTACTCAATTTAATCTTTCTCACTTTAAAAGCTTCTGTGCTCACCTGCGTAATTTGCGTTAGATGAGGTTTTGTGTTGATTTTAACACCCCCTCCTTGAATAGGGCTTTGCCCGTGAGCGGTGGTGATAACTGTAAAAAAAAAAAAAAAAAAAAAGTATTTATAAAAGAAGTGGTGATGAGGATTTCGATAGTATGTGGGATCTTGGGTAGAAATCCTTTTATGGATAGTAGTGATGGATGATGAAGGAAAAAGGAGAACAAACATTATGGGAGGAGTGGTGAAAAAGAAGTAGTAGTTCCGTGGAAAGTGTGGACGAGTGATGAGGAAGATGATGAGAAAAGAAGACTGTGAAGAAAGAAGTGAGTGTCAATCATATTGTTAGTAGTAATGAGGATGTAAAAGTAGATAGAGAAAGTGAAATGAGTGTTGTGGATGGGGAAGTGAAGTGTAGTGATTCTGAAGTAGTGAAACAGTGTACAGGAGTAAGTGTAGAAAAAGGTGGAGTGAGAGCAAAAGTAAAGAAAGTAAAAGTGGCAAAGAAAAGTAAGAAAGTTGAGCGTAGTGCTAAAGTAAAAGAGTGGATGAGACATAGGAATGGTGAGAGATATATTGCTTGGATGGAGAGAGTTGAAGAGTACTTGTCTAGTGATGAGAGTGAAGGGGAAGTGTTAGAAGATGGTAGGAGTTTATTGATGAGGTATGGGTATTATAGGGATTCAGACTTGTCTGATCCAGAGTGAAGTAGGGGTGGAGTAGTGGTAGTGTAAGTAGTGGTAGTAGTAGTAATAGTAGGAGTGGGTAGAGAGTAGTGATTTGTGAGTAGTGTTTAGTTTGTGGGTGTTTTATGTGTGCGTAGTAGTTGTGCTGGTTATGTGTTGTAGTGTGTATTGTTTTGTACAAGTGAAAGGTGTGGGAGAGAAAGGTATAAGATTGATGAGTTTTGTGTTTTTCTTTTCTTAGGTTTGTTTGTCCTATTTTGTGAAGATGTGATGGTTGTTCTTCTATGTATGAGAAGAAGGGAAGATTGAGAAGTTGAGGAAGAACATGGAGTGTTTCCTAGTTACTGTGTCGACCAAGTCGGCGGTAGAAGCACACAGGTGTTTCTGGTTTGATCAGTGTTATTATTTATTCATTAACGTAATATTTATTTCATTTCAGTCATTGTTAATATGTGAGTAACGTAAAGTACTGTGAAGTGGCAAGTATAATTAAAGTAATAATTGAAGTAGTGGGTGCCATAAATGGACGTGTCTAGAAATGTTTAGCAACCTACCGTATATTACCTGTTAGGACAGTTTTGAGAAGGTTACCTTTAGGAACTGTCCAATTTTTGTATAGAGGTAGTTCGCGCAAGAGTGCAAAGTGAAGGCAGCTTTAGTAAGTGGCACACCACAAATATTGATTAAAGTTAAGTTGTGCAGCTTTAGGCTGTAAATATCACATAAGTATCTGCCAGTTCACCCAATGCATAAAAACAAGTTTTCATTTCCTTCATCAACAAAGAGAACATTGGGTGGAGGAGTTAGGCCTGTGTTTTGTGGTTTTGTATTTTTATTTTTACCATTAATTTTTAAAAATATATATATATATATATATATATATATATATATATATATATATATATATATATATATATATATACTAACTATATATATATATATATATATATATATATATATATATATATATATATATATATATATATATATATATATATATATATATATATATATATATATATATATATATATACAATAACTGCTATATATATATATATATAATATATATATATATATATACTATATATATATATATACTATATATATATATATATATATATATATATACCTCTATATACTATATATATATATATATCTCAAAGGTCAATAACTCTGCATCATTTAGCCAAATGTTTATTTGGGTGGTAGGGGATGAACTACTGGTTTCTCAAGAAAAATATTAGTATTAGGACTCAGGAAGAAAAATACACCATAGAAATGTTAAAAATATAAGCTGGAAAAGTTTTTTCTTTTAATATAAGGAAAAATTTAAAAATAAATTTAAATTGGCTACAAACAAATGTCAAAATAAAAAAATTTACGTATTTTATAATAAAAATTCAATTAAGTTTTCAAATTTTTATTATTTAAAGTTTATACAAAATTGTTTGAGGGCCAAAGAGGTCATTTTTTATTAAACTCCCGACTTTTGGAAAAATGGAAGCTCCCGACTCCGACTCATACCGGCTCACTTACCTTGAAGCCTTGACTCCCGACTCCCCATCCCTGGGTATAAATGGAAAGTTTGTTTCTGGAAAGAAAGAAAAAGAAGTTATAACCAACTGAACAAAGATGTTTGAACTAAAGGAAAAGAAGACTTCTGAAATCTACATTCACATTTGCATCTATTACTGAAAATAGGAACCTACAAGTTCTACCTCTAACTAAATTCATAGCTTCACAAATTGTGGAGAATTAAATTATAACTTCAAGGACTACAACTATAAAACATTGAAATCATTAAAAGTTTTGAGAAGCAGTTTATATATTAATAATAATAACACCCAATTTTGCCTTAAAATTTCCGATAATCATTTCCTTAGACAGTACTATGGAGATCATGCTTTTATTTGTGATTGAAGGTCAATTACATTTATTTCAAGTTATTAGTATTGTTTCTGTTATATG
>JABUQX010074860.1:0-10000 GCA_015478945.1 Trachelipus rathkii | reverse complement strand
AACCACATCAGGAAAAACTTAGTGTATATTGTTGGACTTGTAGTATTTGCATTTGTCATCAATGTGCCCTTTGGGGTGGTACACATTCTGGCCACACATTTAAGCCTCTCGAAGATATTTATGAACAGCATTTGACTCAAATTAGAGAAGAAGTTGCTCATTTGAAGCGTCGACTTCACGAATTGGTTTCTCTTGTTCAAGAAGTGGTTAGCATATTTTGTTTTACTGAATTACTTTTTTTTTTTAATTTTACATGTCATTGTTTTATTATATTTCCTTAATATTTAGGAACGTAATGTTGAGTCAGTTCGTGCTGCAAAAGATGAAAGAGTCAAGGAAATTAGGAATGCTGTAGAGTTAATGATAGCTCGCCTGGATTCCCATCAGTGACCATTAGCCAACTTTTTTCTCTTATGTGATCGATAAAATTAGGAATGCTGTAGAGTTAATGATAGCTCGCCTGGATTCCCAGCTGAAAACCAAACTCTTAACTCTTATGGGTCAAAAAAATTCTCTGACACACGAAACGGAGCAACTTGAATCTCTTTTACCAGAAACTGAGCATCAACTCCACTCGAAGCTCATCTTACAAGAAAGGATAGAACCACTTTAGTAGCATTCACAAATCCAGTTGAATACCTATTTACACTAATAGGGGTGCTACTCACAAAACAATGGTTTGACGGTTATTTATCCCTATCACCACGCCTATAAACTAATGATTCAAAGATCATGGATCTTCATGCTTTAATTGCTCGGAAATAATCTATACACGATATCCAGGAGATACTGTTGAATAATTACTAATAGTTGGGGGAAATTCAAGCTTATTGGGTAAATAACACGGACAATTTATAAAGCAATTCATTTATTCTAATATATCGCAATGGAGAAACGTATATTTTATAGAGCTTACTCATCCAGTATAATTACTTGGCATATCTATAAATTTATACATTATCTACATAAATTATACCTTAAATGAAGCAATTACCGGATATAATGACAGTAATAATTGCACTTTGAATCTGTATAGTTGATTTGATTATTTCCATTTTTTTGCTATAAGCTAGGAAATTACAATGTAACTATCAAGAGTATCATTATTAGTTGTTGCTAGTAGCTTGAAATTCGGGAGATAATATTGTAAATATTATTATTTCCCACCTTTAAGTTTATATTATACAAAATATTGAAATTCACAATTAATCGTTAATACAAGCCCAAATAGAGTGACAGATAAGCCACACATTTCGCCTGTGAGATAGGCTGTCTCCATGTGGATAACCCGGTACATGCATCTACATAACAAGTGTAATATATGAAAGAATAGAAATCACAGAGAATCTATTTTGAGTTGATTTATTATACACAGCATATTTATCACCATATAAGTTTAGATGGAACTTATGAATCACTAAGAAATCTCTTTACTATTCGCATTTATAATGAACGGGGTCACAATATGTAAATTGAGAGGTATTCAACAGAAATCAGTGAGACTCATATCGAGTGGCTTGAACATTGTCGTTCGTTCCTGTGATACACCACTCAAGACTGAGAGATATCCAAATGCACAACTACACCATCATTGGCTCTTACTACTCTAAGTGACTCGGCATGACATACCAGTCAATCGTCTTGAGCAGTCCAGGATTATTGTGCAGCAAGCGATATTAATCTTGATGGTTCTCTATAATATATCACTATTTATGACTCGAGAGAGATAGGAGATTATACCATCCAAATCAATTAATATATTCCAAATGGCCAATAACATTTATATATATAAGATATTCCCACAGGATAACGAGTATGACAGATGTCTTTGATGAGATACCGTATAGTATATGAGATTTATAATATTGATTAGCTAGATTGTGTCCAGTATATCCATTAGTATAGTGGAAAATGACACTAAATAATCTATATTCGACTACAATGACGATCACAATAAAATATGGTGAGGATTATAATATCTACATTAGTGAGCATAATATATTATTTAACAAAAATTCGATAACTCTATAAGGCGTGAGAACAATTAGAGTTATATTTCGTTATCTACAACATATGGATATCCAATGCACACTATTACAATTCGTACAAAGCTATACATAAATACTAGATAGAAAAAATAATGAGTTAAAGTTTAATCTAGAAACAGTGAAGAGTGAAAAAGTGCCTTATCAAAGTGATAGTTAAAAAGAGACAGTAATGCCCTAACAAAATCTATTATATCTACAATGACCAAACATTATAAGGATATCCCCAAGGATAACCGGTTAATTGACAGATGTCTTATTGGATACATACCGATTTTTTGGAGATATAAGCGGAATTAGTGACTGAATTTAAATCACATTAAGTTAAAAAGTAAATAAGACATACTATATAAATCTATTATACCAAGATGAACGACCAAATAATTTGAGGTATCCCATAATAGGTAATTTAATATTTAACAAATATATAACGTACATATCTGGCGGACGATACTTAGTTAAGTTCGTTAAATCTCACTAGGATAATCCATAAATTGTACATAGCACTACAATCGTCAACGGCAAACGCTAGAATCAAAATAAAATAGTTTAAATACGAATAGGCCTACATAAACTAGAGTGTATTTCGCTAATAAATTACGAAAGGATTCTAATTCCTAATGGATAGTATATATATATAATATATATATAGTATATAATTCATTATAATAGCCTCACAATATATACTGGTGTATCTATTACAAAGTGAGCACCAAATACGCTATCCAATTTATAAGGTTATAGATCGTCGATAAAAAACTAGGATGGAAAAATGGATATATACCAGGATGGCATACTTTTGTTAGCTTAGTATTAGGTATAGTATAAATATTATATAATAATATATATATATATATATATATTATACCGTATAATATATATATATATATTTATATATTATATATAGTATATAGTATAGTATATATAATATATATAGTATAATATATATATATATATATATATATATATATATATATTATAATATATTAATATAATTTTATTATAGTTATATATTATACATGATAATTTTTAATATTTACTCATATATAGCAAATTAATATAAATATGTATATTTTAAATTATATAAAAAATATATAATTTATATATAGTTAAATATATTTATAATAAAATATAATATAATAGTATAATATATATGATATATATAATTATATATATTATATATATTCAATATATTAATATATAAATGATATATATTAATATATATAGGTTCTCGCCATAATGTAGCACAAGCCATGCATGAAGAGAAAACTACAAAATCTACATATTAAAATTATAATCATTCCTTATTAATTTTATTATTATTAAAATTTTAGCAATATATATATATATATATATATACGGTATATATATATATTATATATATATATATATATATAGTAGGTTAGTATATATATATATATATATATAATATTATATAATATATATTAATATTATATAAGTATATATATAATTATTATAATTATTAATATATATATATATATTAATATATTATAATATATATATATAATTATATATAATATAATATATAATAATTATTATATTGATATATATATAGTATTATATAAAATGTAAAATAGAAGTATGACTTTAGCGGATGAATATCTGTATCTATGAAGGTTATAGTGAATTCCGCTAAGAAAGGAACTTGTATCGCATTTCGCTGGTGTCACTAATGAACAGTACGGCACAGATGATCGATGATTATTACTTAATACACTAAGTGCTATTATTGCTTTCGACGCCTCCTCACATTATCATCACGCTCCTCTTCTTCTTAAATGTAGGAATGACAGAATCGATGCTTTCTCTACCAGTTTATATCATTAATTTTTATGAGGATATCTAGGACCTTTTCTCTAGTCTCTTCTCGAACTCTCTCTCTCTTCTCTATCTCATTCTCTCCTTCTCTCTCGTCTCTCTCTCTCTCTACTCTCTTCTCTCTCCCTCCTCTTCTCTCTCTCTCCTCTCTTCTCTCTCTCTCTCTTCTCTCAACTTCGTATCCAATCATTTTTTTTTCGCTTCTTTCTGCTGGTTCACCAGACAAAGCACAAACACTTCCCGTAGGGCTTCAACCTTATCAGGGTTGACTTGTCTTTCTGCTTCTCTCTCCTTCCTAGCTCTCCTGTCATCAAACCGGAGAAGAGTGAGCATAGCGCGGAATCTCCTCAAGGACATTCCGGCCCTATAGTAACTTTCTCCACAGTTTTCGTTCCAAAGTCGCTCTAAATCATTCTCGTCTGTCCCACCTCTTCCATCGTGGGTCTGTAGTAGTATTATTAGAATAAATACTCTTCCGACACTAGCGGGCTTTGTGTCCTGTACCGTTACACTTGTAACATCGTATCTCGGGTATTTCTTGCACACGATTTCTTTGTAGATCATTTACATTATCCCTACTTTCTCTTACTCTAGACATGAGTGACCGACCATGGGCTCTTAGAAAATTATCCGCTTCATCTACCACAGTTTCAGGCGTCTTCGATGCTCTCTCTCTCTCTCTCCCTCTCAAAAATATTGTTAAATCTCTGGAGCACACGTGCAGGAATTGTTCGGCTGTGAAGAGCTTCACCAATCCCTCATATGACTTTTCCGTCCTTGAAAGGTCTACCCATTGTCTAGGTACATCTTCAGTCTTACGGTGAATTGAGCAGGTGTTTCGCTTTCCAACGGCCTCTCTTCTTTGAGCCTATTCCTGTACTCGTTCTCCGTGAGGCTATATCTCACCAATAGAGCTTCCTTTAAGGTTGGATAATCGTTAGCCGAATCGCGAGGTAGACGAGAGTATACTTCTAAGGGACGCCCTGTAAGCAACGCGCTAAGGTACGTTACCCAGTTCTCCGCGTTCCAAGCGTTATCGTGAGCAAAACGTTCAAATCTCTCAAGGTAGCTTCCCATGTCTTTTCCCGTCGTTAAATGAAGGGAGCTTCTGTGCTTTGGCCCTTATCTATAAGTTTTCTGAAGTATCGTTATTTGCTCTTCTATGATTCATAAGCTCTAGTCTTCTGATCTCCTATTCGCGTTCTTTCGCCTTTTCGACACGTTCCTTTTCTTTTTCAATGGCTTCTTTCTCTGCCGCATTCTCAATTGCTTCTCTTTAGGCTGCTTCTCAGGCAGCTTCTCTAGCAGCTTCAGCCTCTCTTCTTTCTCTGGCAGCTTCTCTATCTTCTTTTCGCCTTGCGGCCTCGGCGGCTCTTTCTTCTGCCATAAAGTCCTTGGCTTCCTTGCCCTTCAGCCCTAACTCTTGGCATAACTTGAGCATTGCGTTGTGATCCATAACAAATACGTAAGTTTCCAGAGTCTTTCACAACGGTCTTTAATCAAAACAGTAAGTTTATGACAGGCCCCAAATTTAAATTTTTACTTCAAAAGCTTTAAATACTAATATCCCGGACAGGCCGATCCATTTATGTCAAATAATGTTATTATCCGAAGACTTATTCACGAGGTAATGGCCTGATCTTCGTGACACTTCCCAGGTCCTTAAGTTTGTACCTTCCTTCAGTCCTATAAAGATGTATACGTATCTTCTGATGGAGTTCTTCTGCTCCTCCAATTCACTTGTCTGGGTTCTCAGGCAGCTGTTCCTCAAGGACCCTTAGGTTATACGAGGAACCTTTTTTCTTTGAGCTCCCACTTTCCCTTCTAAAGTTTCTCTTTTGCATATAATTGTATTTGCCTCAAGTATGTCATATTACTATAAGATATCCAATTTAATCCCAAATTATCAGAAACTAAATTAAATAAATGTAAAGAATTTAAACCATATATTAGTCTTATGATATATCACTCCAATACAAGTATTATAATTCAAGTATAAAATATTATATATATATAAATGTAATTTTTCTTATGATTTTTTCATAAAGAGAAATATGATTATTTTAAAGCTCTACCAGCTCAATAACACTTTCAATTAACCATATTTTCAATATTAATCGGTAATTTAATAATTTATAAAATTGATATATAATAATTAGTATATCCTTAAAGAAATAAATAAAGGATTATAGGTATTCTAACAAAGTTATAACAAAGAACTATTCATAATAAATAATACATTATTATAAGCATAAATAGAATAAAAGTGAAACGTTCTTTTTTCAAAAGAATAAAAAGAAATAATTAAGTTTAAAATTTTAAAATCATATTTTTTCCAATATGTTCCTTAGCAAAGAAGAGACTTTACAGAATCCAACTTAAGTATTAAATTGAAGGAAGGTTTAAGACAAAGAAATTAATTACCGCTTTAATATTATAAGAAGATTAGTGAAGTACTTAGATTTAAAATTGAAATTCAAGAAATCTAGATAGAATACTAGAATAATATTTTATTCTAGCAAATTTTAAAATAGAACTTTGAAGAAAAGTTGAAGTTTTGAAAACAAAATTTATATGACATTTTTCATTTTCCTTATATTATAGGAAATAAATTTGAATTAACAGTCTTTTGTTTAAGATTACCAGACATCATTTTGCACTAATTTTGCAAAGGGTTTAGCAAAAACTGATCTCAAATCTATTAGAAGAAATTTAAGGCGATATTCAAAGCTACATCTTAATAAATTTATTCTTCCATAATTTTCAAAAGGTCATGTGACAAAAAGTTTTTACAGAGGTTTGGAGAATAAAACAGACATTGTTGCAGAATGTTGTTTATAGAAAGAAGCTGGAAATATCTCTGGAAATATTCCATGAACATGAATTTTTAGGAAAAGCATGATAAGACCAATAGGTGCTTAATCATGTAACATGGATAAAAGATGTTTATTTATTTAATTATTATTTAATCAAATGTTATAAAAACATATTTAAATTGCTATTCCTACATAGTTTATAGGATAAGCAAAAAGAAAGAAATAATGAATTTTTATTCAGTTAAACCTTCAGAGTTTACCGGAAAAGAAACCTAGGTTAACATTTTTGAAACAGAAGGTTCCAGATAAAGGATATATATACTTTTTCTTTGGGTTTTAAGTTTCAAGAGATCATACTATCAGAGAGATATCTGATAAGAAAAATATAACATCAGAAATTAACAAAAATAAAGATTAAAAAGACATCTTGGATTGCGACCAAGGAAGACAACCTGCAGAAAAGATTGGATACCTTTTTAGATAGTAACCTCTTCATTGATAGCTTTCAAGAACTCTAGTACATTTACATTTTGTTCACCATTCAAAGTAAGTTTTCCAGTTACAAAAATTTAAACAACATATGACCCTAGATATGAAACAGAATTTACTTCTAAATGAACTGGACACTTCATTGAAAAGTTAAATGGAAGCCAAGCAGGCCTATCCATGATTAAGAGGAAGATAGGGGTAGATATAAAGAACAGAAAAAAGGTTCTTTATATAAATACTTAAAAGCAACAGAAAAGGTTAGTAAAGGGTCAGAAGTTTGTTGATAGTTTGGACAACAATTATGGGATAAAACTTTTAATAATTCTGTTAGAAGAACACATACAGAATCATTCGAATCTCATCTGTGAAAAAGGATAAGAAATCCTTACTATCTTCAGAATTCGGTAATAACCAGGAATTTCATGGGATTGAAAGGATAAGCCGATTATTTACCAAAGAATTCTAGTAACTATTCAGGAATTGTAAATCTACAGTGAAGACTTACAAGGAATACAAGGAATAAGTTAGAAAACGTAATGAAAATTTTCATTTAGGTTTAAAGAAAAGCCTCTTTAGGCAAAATAATTTATAACATTTAGTTAAGTAACTTTTCAGTTAAATAAGGAGATTAGGAACTCTGATTTTAAGCCCAATTGCTGCCATAAGGGTCGAAAGGTGTGTTTAAAATCACTTGTGTTTTCTATTTCTCCATAATGAAAGAATAATTAGTACCATAAATTAAGAGAAAATATGGTAAAGGGTTAAGATAACCCGAAAATTGAAAATAACCTACCTAGGAACATTAATCCTGGCAGTAATCTATCCTAATAAGGATAATAGCAAAAGTTATTCAAGTAAATAAAGACTATAATATAAACCTTCAAATATTTTAAAACTTAGTTGGAAAACAGAATATAAAATTATAACTGTAAAGTTTTTAAACTTGCTGTGGAAATGCCTTCTTCTCTCAGACACTCAGGAATTTAGAGAACTAATAATGAAAACTGATTTCATAAAGAAATGAAAAGTCAACTAGGATGACAGAGCGCCGAAAATTTACAAAATTATTACAAAAACAAATTGAAAATTATATAAAATTTACTCAGAAAATATAAATAACACATATCGTTATAGTTCATATTTATTGCAGAAATATGTTTAAAAATTATCTTTTATATTTTTATATAATAAGAATATATTTTATATATGTATAGGATAGAGAACCATACATATTTTACAGAAAATTATCTTTTATATTTTTATATAATAAAAATATATTTTTTATATATGATATAGGTAGATAGAGAACCATACATATTTTACAAGAAATTAGGAAAAAATATATTAGAAAATTCGTATATTTTTAGTGAACACTGTAAAGGAAACATTACAGAAAACACATATCATGAAAAACAGATACTAACATCTGTTGTCAAACAGATGCCAACAAGAGTATTAAACTTAGAAAAGATACTACAAAAAGAACAACCAGATTATCCTGGCAAAAAATTGAATGTGATAATTACAAACAGAACATAAAACTTCAATTTTGTTCTAGAATGATAAGAATGTTAAGGGGAGAGGTAGTAAGTATAAGACATGTTTGTCTAATCGCTGTCTTCTCATTCATTCCCAACAGAAAGAACAAATTGATTCGATTCAGGTAAACAGAAACCAAACAAAAAACTTTAAATTTGTGTCTAGAAATGTTCGAAGAATGTTAAGAGACAGTCACAATACAAGACCTATGGAAAGAGTCTTGCTGTTCCCTTCTCATTGATGACAAGAACCTAGATAACAAAAGAAAGTTAAAACATTAGATAAAATTTATTCATTAATAAATTATTAGAACAGAAAACAGGAAAATATGATCCTGGTTTTTTTTTTAGTCCTAAAAATTCTCTTGATAGGACGAAAAGCCTAAAATTGTGACAAAAATATTTGGTTTTGACCAAAAATGTACATAAAGTCTACCTCAGAATTGTAAATAAGGAATTTTGATAAACTGAGGTAGTGAAGACTTGTAAATTTAAAATTAGAAACTTGAAAGTTTAGGTGAAAAAATGAAAATATTGAGTTGAGGAGAATTGAGTAATTGAAAATTGAAGATTTGAATATAGCAATTCTCCATATAATTCTCAATAAATTCCACCAATTACCTGAAACAAAAGTGCCTTCTTATATTTTTATATTTTTATATAAGAAAAATATAAAAACATAGTTTATTGTAAATAAGTTGATTAAATTTAAGTTAAATTAATGAGTTTCCCATTTACAAAACTCATATAAAAGAACACTTGAAATTGTTTCTTTGAAAATAATTATTTGGTTAGAACATATATCATGAAAAAACATGTGATCCTGACATGGATAACTTGATAGAAAAGAGTTTCCATTTGAACCTAAATAGTTCCTATTTAATATTAAGAAAATACAATGGAATATTAATTGGACAAAGAAGATAAAGAATGAACATTTCTCTTCCAATCTTACCAATTAATTCCATTATCTTTATTCAGGTTTATTGTAAATAAAAATTTTCACAAATTTAAAAATGAATTCTAGTTATATTACTGACTTAACTCCGAAGTATTAAATTTGCGGTTTATTACATAAAACACAAAACACTATTCATTGAAACACACAGCACAATTTCCATATTTTAATACATCTATTAATCAAAACATGAAGCTAATACTATAGTGAGTTGAATTTGGCACTCTTCATCTTGATAAAATCTATTTTTGGAAGATAAGATTATGATAGTTGATAAAAAGACAAATTATAATAAGTAAAATAATTTTTATTTCA
>JABUQX010074859.1:15000-23428 GCA_015478945.1 Trachelipus rathkii | reverse complement strand
AGTTACTTTACTGATGTTAAGTGTGGAACTTTGTTAATGTTAACAGTTTATTCTTGCGTGAGTTGTGTTAGGTTTGTCGTTGTACATTATTTCCTAGTTCATATGATGCTATGTTAGCTTTATTAATGTGAAAACATTTGTTAGTATAATTGTTGATCAGTATGATAATCGACCAAGGTTATGATGCTATCAACTAAAAATATTAGTGTTGTTAGTGTAAAATCGTTATGTTAGAGATATGCTGAAAAAAGTGGGAACATATTACGTTTTGCCTACCATGTTAGTTACTTTACTGGTGTTAGTGTTGGAATTTTGTTAATGTTAAACAGTTTATTCGTGTTTAAGTGTGTTAGGTTTGTCTTGTACATTATTTTCTTAGTTCAATGTTACATCATTTAGCTTTATTGATGTGGAAACCTTAAATATGTTAGAGATATTCGATTGCATCAGTAGTTGATAATACCACTGTTGGGATAAATTTTAGTTAATTATTACATGTTAGTGTAAATTAACATCGTTATGTTTAGAGATATGTTTGACAAAGTGCTGAATAAGTTAACGTTTTTGGTTGTATGTTAGTTACTTTAGATGTTAAGTCTGTGGAAAACTTGTTAATGTTAACAGTTTATTCTTGTTTTTAAGGTGTGATAGGTTTGTCTTTGTACATTATTTTCTAGTTCATGTTACGCCATGTTAGCTTTATTGATGTAAAACTTTGTTAAGTCAGCATATATTGTTTGATCTTTGTTTAAAGAACTTGATTTTTATTGTTATGTTTATCCAAAATGGACACTCGAAATTGGACTTGAATCAATAGATCAATAGATCAATAGATCTCAAGATGGTCAGGAGGGATGGTTTGGGATAGTTGGTTTGATTTACTTGATTTACTGCTTAGGGTATGTAAAAAACGTTTACAATTTTTAGTAAAAATATGATTAATCAATAGATCAATAAGATCAATAGATCATGATTGGCCAGGAGGGAGGTTTGGTTTGGCTTGATTTACTGATTACTGATTAAGGGTATGTAAACATGACAATTTTTAGTAAAAAATTTGACCTTAATCAAGTAGATCAATAGATCAATGATCATAGATCAATAGATCACAACTGGTCAGGAAGGTGGATGGTGGTTATGATTTACTGATTTATGATTTAGGGTATGTAAACATGACAATTTTAGTAAAAAATTTGACCTTAATCAATAGATCAATAGATCAATAGATCACAACTGGGCAGGAGGGATGGTTGGGGGCTTGATTTACTGATTTAATGCTTTAGACTATGTAAAAACGTAAATTTGAAAGTTATAAACATAAAAAAGAATAAGAAATTTTATTTATTTAAGTTTGGGGTCCCGGAGACCCCCTTTTAGGCTGTGTACGGCTATTTAAACCATATATGATGTGAGTACCTTATATGTTGGGTATATACCGAGTTTCATCGTTCTATTTCAATATTTCAGATTTTGGGGCCGGTCCCGAATTTGGCCAAATCGGTCATTTTACCCCGGATACATTTTAGATACAACCTAAAAAGGCTTTATATCAAGTTTCGTTGGCTATGTCAATATTTCAGATTTGGGGTGGGATCCCTTCTGGGGCCACCCACAGTCATTTTACACCCGGGGTCATCTAAGATACATCCTCAGAAGTTGTATACCGAGTTTCATCATTCTGTGGTCAATATTTCAGTTTGGTGGGGCTGGTCCCCGAATTTGGTCAAATCGGTCAGTTTTCCCCGGATACATCTAAGATACAACCTAAAAAGGCTGTATATCAAGTTTCGTTGTTTCTATGTCAATATTTCAGAATTTTTGGGGTGAGTACCCCTCTGGGGCACCACAGTCATTTTAACACCGGGGTCATCTAAGAAATCCTCAGAAGGGTGTTTATACCGAGGTTCTCATCTATGTCAATATTCAGATTGGTGGGCTGGGTCCCCGATTTGGTCAAATCGGTCCATTTTACACCGTATACACAGATACACCGTCAAAAAAGATAGTTGTTATATCAAGTTTCAGCTTACTACATCAATATTTAATGTGTTTGGGGTGGGATCCCTTCTGGGGGATCCTAGAACCTATACGGTCTTATAACCATCATATTCGAACTCTACGACCCCCAAATAACCCTTATAAGGACACCAACATTTTTGTTATACGACTGTTTATTACCTAACCATGTAGATATATATCGAACTCAGAAACTGGATGCGAAGAAGAAACACGGTGGAAATTAATAATAATAATAATAATAAAATAATAATAATAATAATAATAATAATAATAATAATAAATTAATAATAATAATAATAAATAAATAATATAAACTTCAGAGGATGGTTCGGTGCGGTGCGGTGCGTTACGGTGCGGTGCGGTGCGGCGCGGTGCGGGGCTAAGCGGAGCGAAGCGAGTCATAGTCGGAGTCGGAGTCGGAGTTGGGATTCAGATGCTTATGTTGAGGATGATTTTCAACTCAGATTCGTTCGTTTTCCTTCGGAAAACGAATCTTCGATGTAATAATAATGATAATAATAAATCAATGACAGACAAACACAGACAAACACAGACAAACACAGACAAACACAGACAAACACAGACAACACAGACAATTAACCTTCGGTTTTGTCTGTTTGTCGGATTGACAGCCCTTCGGGCTGCCAATTCCTCCATATAAGCCTAATATATCTCTATTCCTTCATATCGAAAAAAGTGGCCTCGCAGGTGGCTGACTTACTACTCTATTCATCCTCTTCTAAACTGTTCATTCACCCTTTTTTCCTAATAATAACAATTAAATACATAAAACATAATAACAATAAAATAAAATAATATAAGTTTTACTTTTTAACTTCTAATTCTTAATTTTTTTCTGATTTTCATTTAATTTTCTTAATACTAGTCTAGAAAATAGTTTGCATAGAAAATAAGAGGCATATTTAAATTTATTAGTTTCTGACCGGTTTCGTCCGTAAACTTCGGACATCTTCAGAGTTTCGATTTTAACATTTGAATGAATTATAATACAAGATTTAAAAATTAAAATTAAATTAAACATTTAGATTTTTACATTTCATATAATATTTAATCTTTAGGCACATTACGTGAACTTTATGTTAATGTCTGGTTTTAATTGTTTTATGTAGTAAGCTCAAGCTATTTTCAGGTTTTTTGAGCTTCGCATGAGGAGTGCAAATTTGAATGGACTGTGGATATCAGTCATAGTTGTTTTGTTATGTTCCGTGAATAAATGTTCATATATTTTACTAGGTTTAAAATCGGTGCTGGTATGCCCTATCTGTCAATCTATTAGTCGTTGTAACAATAACGTTCGACGTACAGATCAGACTCGCATTGCGAATGGTACACGGACATGGTGATTAAAACTGCCACAAGGGGTATCCTTAGTAGAGAAGCAGGAAGAAAGTTTTCTTGTTTAGTGGTATAGTTTAACTGTTTAACTTTTCTACAGGCATACATGTCAAGCCAATAATGCCGCGTAGGCATTTTTCCTCTTTATCAAAGTCTTTTGCATTTGAAGTTTTAAAATAAAATTTAATGTTTTCAGAGATATTATTCGTATTGTCCTGTTTTTTTATAAGAGTTTGTTGATGGTTTGTTATTATTTTTCGTTAAATTAAGGGTGGTTACAGTGATCACGGTCTGTTTAATTCGTTGAACTTCAACATCAAATGTTCCCAATCCGAGCACAATCATAAGGCCCTATGTATGAGTGTTTTTTACAATTGAATTCTTGTATACTTCTGGGGAGGGAGCTGTAATTAAGGTACAGACCATTATCAGTTGGCTTGAAAGTATGCCTGTAGAAAAGGTTCCATCATCATTTAATTTTGATTTAATTCCAAAAAGTTCATAAAAATACTTATAGATGTTTCAGATGTAAATTTGAGGCAAGAAAGGTTTTGCAATCGGTTGATAAACTCATAAATGTCTGTATGGTTCCTAAATATATTAAGGGTGTCGTCAACATATCTTACATAAAGACTGGGTTAAATGTTATTGTTTTCCCTTCAAAATTTCATTTCTAGCTCCGCCATGTAAAAGTCAAGCGAATGTTAGAATATGTTGACGACCTTACTATATTTAGGAACCATACAGACACTTTATCAGTTTATCAACCGCTTGCAAAACCTTTCTTGCCTCAAATTTTACATCTGAAACATCTCTAAATAATATTATTAACTTTTTGGATATTAAAATCAAAATTAATGATGATGGAACCTTTTCTACAGGCATACATGTCAAGCAAACTGATAATTGGTCTGTACCTTAATTACCAGCCTCCTATCCCAGAAGTATAACAAGAATTCAATTGTTAAAAACACTACATTATATAGGGCCTATAAAATTGTGCTTCGGATTGGGATCATTTGATGTGAAGTTCAAAGAATTAACAGAACTGATCAACCTGTAACCACCCTTTAAATTTAACGGAAAAAATAATTAACAAAACCATCAACAAACTCTATAAAAAAACAGGACAATACGAATAATATCTCTGAAAACATTAAATTTTATTTTAAAACTTCAAATGCAAAAGACTTTGATAAAGAGGAAAAAAATGCCTACGCGGCATTATTAACACCCACATTAAATCTACAAGCAACACAAAAATCACAGTTAAACTATACCACAAAACAAGAAAATTTTCTTCCTGCTTCTCTACTAAGGATACCTTTTCAGTTAATCACCATGTCGTGTACCATTCGCATGTCCCGAGTCTGACTTGTAACGTTCGAACGTATATGGTTACCCACGACTAATAGATTGCAGATAGGGCATTTTACAGCACCGATTTTAAACCAGTAAAATATAATGAAACATTTTATTCACGAACATAACAAACAACTATACCTGATATCTCAAAAAGTCATTCAAAATTTTGCACTCCTCATGCGAAGCTCAAAAACACTGAAAATAGCTGAGACTTACTACATAAAACATTTAAAACCAGACATTAACACATAAAGTTCAACGTATTGTCACTTAAATTAAATTTAATATATGAAATGTAAAAATCTAAAATCTAATTTGTATTTTTAATTTTTATTCTTGTATTATAATTCATTCAAATGTCGTGAATCGAAAACTCTGAGAGTGTCCGGAGGTTTACGGACGAAACCGGTCAAAAACTAATAAATTTAAATATGCCTCTTATTTTCTACAAAATATTTTCTAATAAGTATTAAGAAAATTAAATGAAATCAGAAAAAATAATTTAGAGAATTGGAAGCAAAAAGTAAAACTTATATTTAAACAAAAGCTTATATATAATTTAAATATATAATAATAATATAATAATAATAATAATAATTAATAATAATAATAATAATAATAATAATAATAATAATAATAAAATAATAATATAATTAATTAATTAATAATAATGGTATGACAATAATGCCAATAATGAGTGTTTTATATTTTGTATATATATGTTTTTGTTTTTGATCTATGTATGTGTATGTGTAAGTATTATGTATGTATGTGTTTTTATTTTATATATATATATATATATATATATATATATTATATATATATTAATATAATATACTATATATATATTATATATAATATATATATATATATATATATAGATATATATATATATATATATATATATATATATATAATATATATATATATTATATATTATATATACATAAATATATTATATATATATATATTATATATATATATATAATATATATTATATATATAATATATATATATATATATTATATATATATATATAATTACTCCCCGCCTAGCTCATTTAGTAAGAGCACTCTTCAAACAAAGGCGAGGGTCCAGGTTTGCAACTGTCGTTGGGACAAGTGAAGCTATTTCTCTCCTTGGTCCTTGACCTCATCCTGCTTGGACGTTAAATGAGTACACCCCCTCCCAGATTAGGGCTCAGTTCGTGAGTTGTGGTGTTTATCTGTATAAAAAAAAAAAAAAAAAAAAAAAAACACAAACTAAAATGCCAACCTTCAAACCCCTAATGGCTATTCTCCAACATGGTTTTGTCGGTTATGCGGAAACTTTCACAAAGAACCCCCCCCCCCCCAATAATTTAATAACATCCTTCAATTAAATATCAATGAAATGATAAATAGGCATAAGGAACTACTCCACACCTTAATTAAATACAATATACACCTTGCACTTATACAGGAATCTAATCACACACCTAAGACAAGACAAGAATCCATCCAAGCATAACCTTACTACATTCATACACAAAAATATCAAATTCCGAAACACCACAAATCACACACAGCCCCTCACGACTAACGACCAATCATCTACTTACCAATAAATAGAAGTACAAGTCAACAAAAAAAAAGGAAAAAAAAAACATACAACCTTATTAGTGTTTATTTCCCCTCGTCTACATATCACCATTGTCCACCAAAGTATATCCCAAACCTATCCTCCTTAACACAGTATAGTAACTTGATATTAGCCAGGGACTTCAATGCCCTTTCACCCCTCATGGTTTAAAACTCCCTCGCTCATTGCACACACACACACACACACACACACCTACACACACACACACACACACACACACACACACCAAGAGGTGATACACTTATAAACATCCTCAACAACAGAAACCAACCTACCCGAAGACCTTTACACCATAACCAGAATTTTACATCCACCAATGTGTCTTTCTGTTCACCCGAATCCATGTTACCACAACATAGCGAACCTTTCATGCTCTCTCTTCAGATCACATCCCAATACTAATTACAACCCAAAACATAAACACCCAACATCACACTTCTTTAAAATCAACATATATAAACTATAAGAAAGCAAACTGGCAAGCTAAACATTGACCTCATCATATATCTAGATCTAGAGTATTTCCAATAGCTAATTTTTCCTCTCTCAACAAAGCAATGCAACATTTCAATAAAACTATTCTCAAAGCATCCAAAACATACATCCCACATGGCTATCGCAAACAATTCAACCCAAATTCTCACCAGAAATCAACAAACTAATAAAACAAAGAAACTCCCCCAGCCGAATCAAGACAAACTAAATCAAAATAAGTAGACATCAACAATATAATAAATCTAATCAACTTTAATCAGAAAAAAATTACCAACAATACACCCAAACACTAAACCATAACACCAACACAAAAAACCTTTTCAGCACAATAAAAAAATCCATACTTCACACACTCAACCCCCACAAACTCACAAAAAAAATAAAACCCCCCCTCCAAAAAAAAAACAATGCAATATCATTATATCGCAATATTAAAAAATCAGGCATAAACCCCCAATCTCCACAATTGACAAACAATTAAACGGCTTAAAATGTTGAAAACTCCCTCTCAACACTTTTAAAAATTGAAAAACTCACAAGAAGTAGGACCAAACCAAATATCCAATATTCATCTCAAACACTTGAGAACCAGAACTATCACAGCTTTAACTAAAATATTTAACATCGCATGACAAACTAGCACTCTCCCACCACTCTGAAAACACGTTCATATAATCCCTATACTAAAACCAAATAAACCACCTAAGAAACCTGCTTCTTGTAATCCTTTATCATTACTCTCTAGAATATCCAAAGTAATCGAAAAATTAATCCTAGATGGAATATTTCCCCTCGACTCACTAAATGAATTTAAACAAAATTACTCCACTAACACTCCTCTAATCGATCTTACTCAACACATCCTTACTTGTTTTAACCAAACTCCTCCCCCTTCTCGTTCTCTCCTAGTAGCAATATACATCAAAAAGGTATTTGATACAGCTCCCCGTCACACCTTAATAGACAAAGTATTAAACACAGATATAATCATCAAAAGCAAACAAAAATAATATAACAGCAAATTTCCTATCCGGTCGTACAGCTAGAGTTATACAAGGACGCCACTTTTCCCGTACATACAAATTATATAATGGCGTCCCCTATGGGGCCATCTTTTTACCAACACTCTTTAGCCTCTTTATGCATGATCTATCACATCCCACATCCCACATCCCACATCCCCTTCTATAAAAAATTAATAGCTCTGAAGACGATCTAATAATCACAGTTCAAAATTCTTCTATAAATACAGCATACAGACAGCAACAACAATATATAAACCAACTAGAAGATTTTTTCTGCCATGGAAGCCTAAATTACATATTCTTCCCTTCAACTATACCCAACAAACCTTGGTTTAACTATGCTTGTTCCTGTGCACATCACCTTCGCCGAGGGGATGCTGCGGTCAAGAAGTGCCATTGTTTTCAAGCTAAAGAAACTCACGCAACTTATGTTTTATCCCGAAATCTTGACTAAAAACTCTTTTCTCTGTAGAAAAATGCAATAATCTTTCCGGTTCCAGCTCCTCACTTCCTTTCTGACATTTTGC
>JABUQX010074859.1:0-2500 GCA_015478945.1 Trachelipus rathkii | reverse complement strand
GCTTAAATTTTTGGAAATAAATTTTGATATGTGCAGTCCATATTTTGAATTGTTAAGGAATTTTTAGCAATTTACCTCACTCAAAAATGTGAAATCCAAAACAATATTTCAATACTCTGAAAAGGCTCAAAGCAACTTTTTCAATTCTACATGAGACAGAAATATCTAGCAGAACTGCTTTTATATGAGTGTCATCTACGTCAATATTAAACGAAAGGAAGTTATCAATCAGTTTTGCTGTTAAGTGATCAAAATTAAGAATTTTTTATATAATAAAATTATCTCTTTTTTTTTATTTCAATATTATTATTAATGTTCCATTATTTTATTCCCTTTTATTGAAGTAATATATATATATATATTATACTATATATATATATATTTATATATATATTATACTAATATATATATATATATATATATATATATATAATATATATATATATATATATATATATATATATAATATATATATATGTATATATAATATATATATATATATATATATATATATATATATATATATATATATTATATAATAATATATATATATATAATATATATATTAGGGCCTATTATATATTTCTTAATCTAAAACACACCCCGAATTTTTTTTCCTAGCCATATATATATAATATATTATATAAAAAAAAATATTAAATATATATATATATATATATATTATATATATATATAATATATATATATATATATATATATATATATCAAATATTAATATATATTATATCTTAATCTAAAGCCTCTCAATTTTTTTTTTTGGCTACTGCCATATATATATATTATATATATAATATATTATATATATATATTATATATATTATATAATATTTATCATATATTATATAATATATAATAATATATATATATATATATTATATATTATATATATATATATATAGATATAATTATATATATATCATCATCATCATTATCACCCACCTTCTGCTCCCCCAAGACTGGGGGTTTAGGTGCGTAGCATGCACTGGAAACAAAAGAAGTAGAAGAATATGAAGAAGTCGAAAAGAAAAGCCCAGCCTTAACCGCCCCCCTTTATACCTTTTAGGAGAACTCGCGCATTCAGAAAACCCACCTTAAGAGTTTTTCATGGGACAGCGACGGACCTCACTATGGCACTCGTACTTGTGGGGTTAATACCTTGGCCAGGTGGCCACAACAATACGCCCTAAACCAAACTCCCGCCATTCACCACTATATGCACTTTCTTCTCGCCTCTGCAATACTCACATTTTCTCTCATCCAGCGCATTTCCTTTACTGGACTCAATCCACTTTTCTCGGTCTTCCCAGCCGTTCGATTCCCAGACACTCACTCACTATAACATCCGCTTATACCAAACCGATATTCCATCCTTTACACAATGATGAAACCATTCCTTCACGTACTTTTCATTATTCTCTATATTTACCCACACCACTCAATTCTCTAATACGTTCATTTCTCATTTTATCAATTCTTCTCACTCCTAACTCGCCTAGATTGTCCATCTGAACCCATTTTACTTTTAGATCTATCCCTCTTTCCAAAACCATATTGTCCTCACTACCTATACCATTAACACAGGTACAATATACCTCATATATATATAATATCATATATATATATACATATAATATATAATAATATATATATATAATATATATAATTATATATATATATATATAATTCATATATATATATATAATAATATAAATATATATATATATATATATATATATAAATATATATATTATATAATAATTTTTTAAATATAGATAATTTTCTAGATAAAATTTTCAGGAGGTCGGAGTCGGAGTCGGTAATATTTCAAAAGGGTGGAGTCGGAGTCGCAGTCGGTAATTTTCAAGGAGTCGGAGTCGGAATCGGTAATTTTCAAGAGGGTGGAGTCGGAGTCGAGCTCGGAGTCGGAAAATTTTTTGAACCAACGACTCCACACCCTGGTGCCGCTAGTACTGTATCTATACCCCTTAGAACTGATCTATCGCATGCCTCGCATCCGGTCATGTTTGAGCACCCTAACCCCAGTTATGGGGAACCAAGGACAAGTGAATATATATATATATATATATATATATATACATATATATAATATATATATATTGATAATATATATATATACTATATATATATAATATATTATATTATATATATATAATAATATATATATATAGAGAAGAGGAGAGAGAGAGAGAGAGAGAGAGAGAGCGCTCCTGCTCAGTAAGTAGATGCACTCGCTTGGACAAAGCGAGAGTGCCCGGGTTCCGAGACGGGGTGAACGAGAGAGAACGTGAGCTATTCTCTATAAACTCTAGCTTCGTCTCACTCAGACGTTAATGAGTACATTGGTAGTGTGCCTTGCTACTAATGGGAAAGCTTCCCGGCATCCGCGATAGGCCTGGTCAGCCAGCGGAATAGTCGTTAGGCCCGTGGAACCCAAGGACTTTTCTCGATGGGTCCCACT
>JABUQX010074858.1:0-21114 GCA_015478945.1 Trachelipus rathkii | reverse complement strand
CACAGATCCCATTACTCACACCATCGACATTTAACAAAATCTTTGGACACTGTCCCCATATACATCCTTATACAAAAAATTTTCAATACCAAAAATATTGCTAAAAGTGGCTTTCAAATTTCCCTACCAATAGATATGCCAAATCCTCCATAAAAACACCCTCTCACCCTCCATTAAACTACAAAACGGACGGCGTACCACAGGGCGTCATTCTCTCTCTATTCCTCTTCAATCTCTTTGCAGCAGATCTGCCACCCCTACCAACCAATCCACCAAATAATACTTACGCAGACGACATCAGTCCTCATTTCCCATACATCCACTTTTGTAAACACAGCACCCAACACACCCAAGCAAATACTAACAATTTTTAGAAAACTTGGCTACTACAATTAGAAATGACCGCTTTCCCCCTAAATTCCTCCATTTACCCTCCTAACCACAGACTGGCACCAATCCACATTCCATCCAATAGTCTACTTTGAACAAACAAACTCCCCTATCCCCTAACACAAAACCCAAAAATATTAGGACTCACTTACGACACACGTATGACTTTCTCCCCCCACATCTCGACCAAATTACTCCCTCAACCCAACGGAAATTAAACACCCTACGAACTCTCTCCCAAACACAACTTCAGCGACAGAAAAACACACTCATCACTACTACAAACAACTCTTCAGAACTAATATAAACTATGCCTCCCCCGCATGGTTTCCAGCATTATCACAATCCAACTTAAATAAATTGCAAGTTACACAAAACACTGCCCTTAGGGAATAATCACTGATTGTACTAAAACAACCCCCATCCAGCATTTTACATGGACGAGACACACATCCTTCCATCCCTACCCACTTGAAGATGATAGGGACACACAATTTTCCAGAAAACACTCAACCCAACCCATCCATGCACCAAAATACTCTCCAACCCCCCCGACACAGACTAAATCCCCCCCCTCTCTCACCAGCCAAACTTTATAACGGACATCTACAACAACATTCCCTCCCCACCCCCATAAGGTCTTGGCTCATCCACATCCATACACAATTAACTAACACAATCTTACAAAATCGCCCCAAATAACAATCTACTAACACCCCATCCCCAAACATCTCCCCTACAGAAGAATCACTTTCCAGAAGAGACCAAATTTAAAAACTGGGCCCGGAGCAGACCAGGCCACCACCCAAATCTTAGGCAATATAATTAGATTCAAAACTTGACAACGTTATATCCCCATCTGCACTAGATGTCGTATATCCCAGGACACAATGGAGCACTTCCTTCTAGATGCCCCGCCCTCGACGCTCCCCTTACCACCTTCGCTGTAACTTTTCTTCTGTGGAACCGCCCAAAAGCAGTGGCCGGCTTTCTGGAGGCGGTGTGGCCCCTCCAATAAGGTGGGCCAGGGCAGAAATATATATATATATAATATATATATATATATTATATATATTATATATATATATTATAAATATATAATATATATATTATATATATATAATATATATATATAATATATACTATATATATTAAATTAGACATTTATAAGGGGTTGACTCCGTTAATATTAGGTTAGTGTTAATTTTAAATTATATATAGTTAGGTTAGGATAGGTAGGCTAGGTTAGTTTACCCAAAAATTACATGTATTTACCCTAAAATTATTAAAATAACGATACATTAATTATGGATTCGCTCCCTGGAGTCAACCACTTATAAATAGCATATATATATATATTATAATATATATATATATATATATAATAATTATATATATATATATATATACATATATATATATATATATATATAATAAGATATATAATATATATATTATATCTTTCTTTCCTTTCTTCACCTTCCTCTCCCCAAAAGATTTTTGGGGGTAAGCTGCTGTACAAGCATCGGAAAAGAAAAAGGCAGTAGGAGAAACATGGACAACGATCGAAAAGAAAAGCCAAGCCTTTACGCCCCCCTCTGTACCATAATTAGTGAGAGCTCCGTCACAGACAGAAAATCCACCCTTAGAGCATCATAGGACCGCGATGGACCCTCACTATGGTAAAATCGTCAATGTAAAGGGTTCATTCCCTGGCCCAGGTGGGCCACAACCATTGCCCCCATACAAAACCCCGCCATTCTCTCCTATCATGCACCTTCATTCTTCGCCTCTGCCAAACTCACATTTCTACCCTCCAGACATTCTTTCACCGACTTAATCCACTTTCTCTTCGGTCTCCCAGCCGCGTCGGTTTTCTCAACACACCTCTCCACGTATACATCCGCTTAAACCAACCGACTTTCATTCAGCCTCTCCACATGACCAACCATTCTCAACATACTTTCATTTATTTCTCTCATCTTTACCCCTTTCTTCACACCACACCACTCTCTAATAACGTTCATTCCTCATTTTTTATTAATCTTTTCACACCTAGCATGCCCCTAAGATTGTCCATCTGAACACATTGAACTTATAGATCTATACTTCTATTCCAGACCATAGTCTCCACTACCATACAATAAACACAGGTAACAACATACCCTCCTTTGTGAAAGACTCTAGCGCACTCAAGACTTAGTCCCTTTACATTCACAAACGATTTAATTGCACAGCCACCTTCCTGCCATTCACAACTTTCCTACATACACTCTGCATCATCCGTTTCCCTTCTCGATCACACATACCCTAAATTATTTAAAACTCGACACTTGCCTCCAGCTGCTCATCATCTAACATAAACTTCACATGAGACTGTCCTCATCACAGACCATAAACCTTACTCTGTATCTACGTTTTACTTTCAAACCCCTCCTTTTACATACCACTGCCAAATCTCTCACAATCCTCTCAACTCTCTTCAAACTTCGCCACACAGAACCAAATCATCCGCATTTAACAATAGGTAGGCACCCTCCACTCCTCTCCATTCTCCATCATTCTTCTAACACATTTCCTTGCCATCCCACCTCGAATTCTTTCATAACCCCATCCATATACACATTGAATAACCCAAGGAGACATAACACAACCCTGTCTCACTCCGCTATTAATCCTAAACCAACCACCATTGACACCATTTATTCTTACACACGCTTTCACTATATCGTCTACATACTTTTGATTCCATTCAGAAGCCTTACCACCAACACACACAATATATCACTAATACCTGCCATAAAGCTCCCTATTAACCTCTATCATACGCCTGTTGTAAAATCCAATTAAAACCTAAATATAATTTATTCTCTTCCCTCATTTTCTCAAATCATTTGTTTCAATGTAAAGATTTGATCCACACTCCTCTACCACTCCTAAACGCACCTTGTTCTTCACCAATCAGGCCCTCAGTACTCGACCGCACTCTTTCGACCAAAAACCAGCATATATCTTACAACATCCAATAAACTTATTCCCCTATAATTTCTACAGTTCCCCTTTTCTCCCTTACCTTATATAAAAGGGTGTACTATTACGCTTCTCCTCCAATCCCTTGGAACTATACCCCTCATAAACGCATTTATTACACAACTTCCAAATCCAATTCAATCACCATCTTCGCCTCCCCTCCGCTCTTGATCATTTCACTATAATTTCATCTATACCTGCAGATTTTACCATTCTTCAACTTTCTCACTCTACCCATACCTCCTCCTTACTAATACCTCACATCCCCAAAATACCTTTCCTTCTTGCACCATCACCATCAAAACCACATTCACTAACACCTCATTCATTACTGTTAATATGTGCAGATTTTCGAAGTGTTCTTTCTGCACTCTCCTCACATCTCCATTTCATCAGTTACAAAGCACCATCCCATTCATTATTCTAAGCAGGATCCCCTAATTTAATCTTACCTTTCGCGCTTCCTTCCAGAAGAGCTTCCTATTTCCTTGTATGTCCTCATTCATCCTCCTTCCAAAACTGTTCATTTACCTCTTGTTCTCTCCCTCTACCCTTTTAGTATTTCTTTTTCCTCCTTATATAATTCCAAGGCATCTTTCTTTTTTGAAACTTCATTCATTTGCTTTTAGTTACATTCACCACGCATCTTTTTACCCTTTAACCGCTTTCACACCTTTCATTCCACCACTCACTGTTAACATTCTTACTCCTACTATTTAACACATCCACATGCTTCCTTTGCACTGCTAACAACTGGTTCCTTCATTTGCCCCAGATTTGTTCGTATCAACTTGTTTCACATTCAACCGATTTACTAGCGAGCGCTTTTACATACTTATCCTTTATTACCTTGCTCATTTAGCTTCTCACTCTTTAATTTTACTACTTTCCTTCTTATCACCTTTCTCTCCATCCAAGCTCCCACTAACTTAATTTTACGTAAAACAATATAATGTTCCGATAAAATAATCCCATTCCTAACCCCCTCACTGAATTAACATCTAACACATACTTCAACATCTCCTTCTCACCAACACAAAATCAATCATACTTTTCACTTCGATATCACCTCTACCTACAATAACTCTAGTATACTTATGAATACTCTTGTGTTAAAGAAAGTATTACTTACACACATACCTCTCTCTTCACAGAAATCAATCACCTTCCTACCATTCTCATTTTCTCCCGACACCCCAAAACCACCTGTTATACCATCCCTTTTTGATCACCTATCCAACCATTCAGGTCCCCCAACACAATCAATCTGAAGCTCCTACTCACCCCATCCAAAACATCATTCAGATTATCCCAGAATATCGCACTCTCTTCAACATTACCTTCAGATGGACCATATGTCACAACCACACACACCTTGACCTTTTCAAACTTAAATTTAACCATTAGAATTCTAGGACTCACACACACACACAAAGTCTACCATAGCTTTGTACCACAGGTCACTCATCAAAATTGCAACTCCTTCTCTCCCTCTCTCATTCCTTTCCACACCAGCACACACACATTTCACACCACACCACTCATTTTCACCGTTTTCTTTCATCTTTGTTTCAGTCACAGCGAACAAATCAAATTTGCCCTTTCTAAATACATCCATCAACCTCTCTCCTCTTCTCCTCAACATTTATTCCTATAACATTTCATGTACCCATACGATTCATACAATTTCGCCGAAAGTTAGAAGGTCGTTTACGGCGATCACGACCATCTCCGAGGCATGCATCAGCATTCTTGCAAAAGATAGGTGTAGTGGGCAGCCAAACCCAACTCCACCGCCCCTTAGTCGACTTCTTCGACAAACACGCAGGACATACGATGTTGGGAATTCTTTTCTCCCCCGCACACAGGGATATGAGTAGTAGGGATGTCTTGTAAGGTGCTATCTAGAAGTGGGGGTGTGTACTTTAATCATGTTATATGATATGTGGATAAATTGGTCGTTAGTTAAATGGTTGCCTGGAGGATGAGTGTGAATATGAAACGCAAAAGAGAAAAGACGCACCATTAAAAATGGGAAGGTAATTTCATCGTTCGAGTATGCGTGTACTCTCCTCATATATATATATATATATATATATATATATATAATATTATATTATATAATATAATATAATAATATATATATATATATATATATATATATATATATATATATATATATATATATATATATATATATATATATATATATATATATTACCCTCTCCCATTAATGTAACCAACATTTATTATTTGAATTGTATCTGCAAAGATTTACGTTATTATTTTTGGTTGATTTTTCCCTCCTCTTTTTGTTTCATGGTTGTCCTACTTTTCCCTTCTGTTCTATAGTATATTATTATTATTATTATTATTATTATTATTATTATTATTATTATTATTATTATCCCGTCCTTTCCCCTGTTTATATCCCTCCTCCTCCATTTTCTTTACTTACTGCCCTACGTATTCCAGATGTCTCCTCTGAGAGTCTCCTCAATCTACTACTGAATCTTGGTGGGTATCATGTAAGATAATAATCTGAGGTAATCGTCTCTGTGTGTATCATGTGCCCATCTTGCCCTCTTTCCTCTGTGGGTGAGGGTACAGGTTAGAAACAGGTTATTTTCGTCTTTCTCCTACCCACCTATCTATGAAGATCCAAACCTTGCCTAACCACTGAGGATGCCGTCCTGCACTTGTGTGTGTAATCTTGGACTTCGCGTCTCATCCGTGTGGTGCACGGCTAATATTTTTCATCTTTGGGACTGGATGCGGAGTTCCAAGGGGCTTTTCTAAGGCTAAACAAATGGCCCACCCTACAGAGTTGGGTTTCTGGGAGGGGGAGGTGTTATGCTTTGGGCGTGTGGGTGAGCGCTATTCCGCCGTTACTTTCCCGGGATATATAATGTTTATATTCATCTTTTGTGTTTATTTACTGCGGAACAGATGTCTAAAAAGAGAATATATTTTTATATGTAAAAAGAAAAAGAAAGATGCTTTTAAGAAAGGCTGAATTCAACATCTGTCAGGCCCCCAACCCGACCCCTTCCTAGCCAATTCTAGACCAGAGACCAATTTAGGGGGCTTTGATGCTCTCATTGTTGAAATGGTTTTTCACTGACTACCGCACCAATATCAGGGAAGAAGTCCAAGTGAGATCGGGGAAGTGGATTTTTAGGATCATATTTCATCCCAAGACCTTGTATGCTGTCAGTAGCTCTTTCGCAATATCAGAATAGTTCTCTGCTCTGTGGTTCCCCTAAAAGTCTCTATAAACTTTCTTAAATAACAGCCAGGCAGTTTTTTCAACATCATTAAGTTCTTCTTCAAACTTTTGGTCGTTCATCAGCTCCCTAATCTGTGGCCCAATAAAAATACTTTAAATGATTTTACCTTCACTTATTCTTCGAAATTTAGATCTTGTACTTGCTTCCCTGTCGCATCTTGGGAAGATTCCTGTCATTTCTAAACCTGACGATGTTCGTAACACATCAAAGGGAACCATATATGCACCGGATTTCTGTTCAGATACTTCGAATGACATTCTCTCTCATTTACAGAAACACGACGTACCAGTCACCGACGTTTATCGGTTCCCTCCACGTAAGGAGAACCTCTCAACGACGAACCCTCGTCTTTTACTTACCTTCTCTGTGCCTTTTCCTCCAACCAAAGTAAAACTTGGTTTTACCATGCATCCGGTTAGGACCTATGTGCCCTTCTCGAGAAGATGCCTCAAGTGCCAAAAATTTGGTCACCCCCAAAAATATTGCCGATCTCCTCAGACCATATGTCCGACATGTGTAAGTTCTCTCCACCCCAACTGTGACCAACATCCTCCTTGTTGCCCTAACTGCAAGGGTCCACACCCGGCCTCCTCTGTCCACTGCCCCTTCGCCTTGGAGAAGGGAATCCTTGATCACTATGCTTTTTAACCTTACACATAAGTTTGCAGATTTTTTTTTTCTAAATTCCTTTTGCATACCCTGTCAAAAGTATTTTCAAAGTCAATCAAGAAACCACAGTTCTCCTTTGCTGTCCATAGTTTTCACCTGGGAGCTGGAGGACAATTGTCTAGAGCAACAGGAATCACCACGATTCCTGTTTGAATTTTTTAAAGTAATTAATATACATAACAGAATAATCCGTAACAAATATATGGTACTTAACTAATAATCCTTTTCTGCAACACCAACAGTGTTATTTCTACATGTCCTGTAATCCAAATAAGATTTATTATTATTATTATTATTATTATTATTATTATTATTATTATTATTATTATTATTATTATTATTATTATTATTATTATTATTATTATTATAGTAGTAGTAGTAGTAGTAGTAAATATTTAAAAATCTTATCTTTTCATCAGGGTGAAATATTTTACCCAATCATAGATGTGAAACGAGAATTGGAAATAAAAGATGAACCTCTGGACATTAAGGAAGAATATAAAGAAGTTGATGAACATGATATTGAGAAGGTTTATGGATTAGATCAAAATCAGGTACTAGTTTAAAATTAATTTGTCATTTGTCTCTTAGGAAATTGTTCTTTGCTTTAATAGTATATGTAATAATAAACAGAATAAAGTATTCTGTTTTCATAGTTCTAAGTTAGAACAAGTTCTAGTTAGATACATATATATTATATATATATATAATATATATATTATTATTATTATATAATATATATATATATATATATATATATATATATATTATATATATATATTATATATATATATGATAATAGTATTATATATATATTGACGCTGTTCAAATCTTCGCGTAGCAGTTGTAGTTTTACCTACCTGGGGGCAAGAATTAAAACTCGACTGCGAACACGTTGGTGGCGCTGGTTTGGGATAGCTGCCCTTAAAGTTCGATTTCTTATAGTCTCCCCGTTTTACCCCCTGCATAGGGGATAAAGCACGTTTTAAAAGTAGTTATATATATAATATATATATATATTATATATAATATAATATATAATATATATAATATATATAATAATATATATTATTATATATATTATATATATATATATAATATACTAATATATATATATATATATTATATATTAGTAGATTTAATCAAACTAAATCATTTTTCTCCTCTCTCTCTCTCCTTCTTCTTCTGTTATTTCTTCTTGTTTCAGTTCCACTCCCATGTATTTGAATGATCCTTGTTTCTGTCCTATTTTTAATTTTTGTTTGATTGCCCCTATGACTTCTTCTTCTAAAATTTCATTTCTTCCATAAAATAAATCTTCCACATGAATACCCATTACTCCTATTAACTCATTATCCCTTTAACAACTAAATATTGTTGATCTAATGAGCATTCCTCTTCTTCTCCTTTTATTTCTCCTTCTTTCCCCTTCCCCTTCTTCCACTTTTCCTTCTCCTTCTCTTCCTTCTTCTTCCACTTCTCCTTCTCCTCCTCCTTTCCCTCCTCCTTTTTCCCGTTCTTCTTCTCCTTCCCCCTTTTTCGTTTTCTTCATCTTCTCCTCTTTCTCCCCCTTCTCCTTCTTCTTCTTCCGTAATCCGTTCAAAATCATGTCTCTCCATCTCCTCTTCTCTACTCACTTCAGACTTCTCCAACTCTTCCGATCCCTCTTCACCTCCCTCACCTTTCCTCTCTTCTAGCTCTCTTTCAATTCTAGCAATATGCATCCCATCCAACTCTAATAGAGTAATAGAGCCTCCATGTTTAATCCCATAAGGCCCATAATCCAGAGGTCCGTAGATCTGAACTGTTATTTTGTAATTATAAGTCAGGGTTAGCAAAAACATGGTCTTTTGCCTTCTTAATATACAAAATTAAAAATTCAGGCTATCATTGTGTATGAAAATTATACACTGTTTAATTAAAATGGGTAAAGAAGGAGGAGGGGGGGAAAAATATGAGAAATGACCTTGAGAAAAGTTGTCTTGTAATTGCTATTTATAAACGTAAAATTAAATTTAACAGACAGATGATTCTTTTTTATTTTATTTTTGTTTATGTAGAAGAAATGTTTTATTATTTCCACCACTCATGGGTCAGGGGATACGGGTGGGTTTGATAAATGTTCGTGTCCCTTGCATTTGCGACATTCCTTGTTTGCAATATATTAAATATTTTCTGTAAGTTTCATGAAAATTGGAACCCGAGGTCTATTTTGATAAGATACAATATTATTCGTGCTTTGTAATCTTTGTACAATTTAAAACAAGCTTTTTATGAGTTTTTTTTTTTTTAAAAAAAAAGTTTGTTGGGAAATGTTTAAAGCTTTTTAAAGTTTTATATTAAAATGTTTTAAAATTTGGTTTTCATTTTAAATTTTTTTTTTCTTGACAAAGGTTATTCAGAAGGTTTTTCAGACATCGATTTATTATATTCATGTTTGTAAGACTTCCTTCATTTATTTTAGTTTGTTTTGTGGACTGAAATTGATATTATGAGATAAATTGGTAATGATTTTAAAAGGAATAACTAACGGTAAGGAAAGCTAAAAATTAAAATGTTTTCTTTTTAAGGCAATTAAATGTTACAGGATTGAATTAAAGGTTTTCCATTGTTAAGGAGTCCTGTCTCTATGCATGTTGCCGTTCCATATTTCCCTGTTCTGACGGAGCTTGTGCTCTTCCACCTCCTCCAGTGCGAGTCCTCTTGCAGCCACTGCAGATCCAACTCAATCTCTTTTTGGGTTTTCTCACCTGTCTTCTACCCTCTGGCCTCCAGTTTTAAAGTTTCGTCGGGTATCTTTCACCATTCATTCTACGAGTATGCCAGTAGCATCTTAATTGCTCAATCTCGATGGTTACTCCGACAGACTCCACCCCAACTCCCTCCTAATGTCGACACTTTTTAAAAGTTCCGTATTGGTAACTCCTCTAATCAGTCTGAAAACCTATCTCCACTTCCTCCACCCTACTCCTAGTTCTTGTAGTCAACGTCCGTACCTCTACACCATATGTCAATACTGGTCTTAGTATCGTTGTATTTATGTGTTTTTTACTTTTCTAAGGACTTGTCTGCCCTTCATAAGTGAATATAGCTGTCCTACGCCTCTTGAAAAATACTTATCCTTTTCTCTATTTCCTTTGCAATGTCTCCATCCCAGCTCAATACAAATTATTATTATTATTTTTATTTGGTGACGGTAACATTAATTAATATTGATTATTTTAAAGTAAAAAAAATATTAAACAAATTTTTATAAATTAAAAATATGTAGTTTATGTAATGATTTGTTTTAAACAGCTTTACGAATATTTATTTACTTATTTTAAATTCTAAATTTTTTTTTTTACAGACTTTCATTAATGATGATGATGAACATGGAGAGCAAGATAAAAGCCTCAAAGTGAAAAGGTCTCTAAGAAATGAACCACAGATGCCAACGAGTCCTAATCAATTGATTAAACAAAAGGATTTAAAAGAACATTGTTGTTTAAGTTGTAATATGAGTTTGGAAAGTGAAGATGAATTAAAAACTCATTTGAAGTCCCACAGAAAAAGAAAGTTTAAATGTGCTCTTTGCAGTTATGAAAGTGACTATAAGACAAGTTGTAAAAATCATCTTTTGAACAAACACTATATTATTAAATTATTTAAATGTTGTGTGTGTAGCTATGAAAGTAACAATACAACAGACTTAAAATCACACATGTTAACACATGCGAATTTTAAATTATGTAAGTGTTGTGAGTGTAGTTATAAAAGTAACCAAATAGGACACTTAATAAGTCACATGTTAACACATTCAATTAAATTTAAGTGTTCCGAGTGTAATTATGAATGTAACCAAAAAGGAGACATAAAATTACACATGTTAACACATGTAAATAATGCAATAATAACACGCAATAATTGTTTAAGTTGTAATATTAGTTTTAAAAGTCAAGACGAGTTAAAATCTCATTTGAGAACATGTCACAAGAGAAAGTATAATTGTGCTCACTGCAGTTATGAAAGTAGCAGTAACGTAGATTTGAAAGTTCATGTATTGAAACACTCTAATATTGAATTATTTACATCTTCCACAATCAAATGCTCTAAGTGCAGCTATGAAAGTAAAGGTAAAGGAGATTTAAAAATACACATGCTAACTCATGAAAAAATATAGACAGGAATGTAACAGTGGAAAGTTAACTTGAAGCTAAATCATGAGAAAGGTTGTATGGAAATATAAAATGTTAGAATAAGGAGAGGTATTTTTCAGGGAGATTCTCTCTCTCCCCACTATTATTTACACTCGCCATTAACCCCCTAAGTAATCTTATAAATAGCATTGAAAATGGTTACAGGATTAATCCAAGAAGTGAAAAGAAACCAGAAATAATCTCTCTCGTCTATTCTACATGGATGACCCAAAGTTATATTCACCAAATAGGAAGGAAACTACCAGACAGATAAGGATTGTAAAAATTTTTTTGCATATAAATATGGAATTTGGGTTGGATAAGTGTGCCTTTCTCTCTCTCTTACGAAGGGAAGAAGAGAGGAGAACAAGAACATAATGCTGGATCAAACTACCATCATCCAGCTACAACAGGAAAATACATATAAATATCTAGGTATAGAAGAATCGGAAAAAATTGAACATAAATAGTGAAAGAGAAACTGAAGAAAGAATTCTTAAAAAGAAAAAATTAATATTGAAATCAGAATTAACAGCAAAAAACAAGTAGAAGCCATAAAAACGTTTGCGCGGTACCAGTCATCTTATACCGCTGCAATAATAATAATTATTAATAATAATAAATCTGTAGAGATTTTTAAAACATGGAGAGCAAGATTATAATTCCAACGCATTGGGAGTCACAGTCTTCCAAAGTTCCAATACCTCGCAAGTGTTATTTTGTACTTATAAGTCAGGGTTAGCAAAAACATGGTCTTTTGCCTTCTTAATATACAAAATTAAAAATTCGGGCTACCATTGTGTATGAAAATTATACTTTGTTTAATTAAAATGGGTAAAGAATGAGGAGGGAAAAAAAATATGAGAAATGACCCTTAAGAAAAGTTGTCTTGTAGTGGCTATTTATAACGAAAAATTAAATTTAACAGCCAGATGATTTTTTTTATTATTTTTTTGGTTTATGTAGAATTGTTTTATTATTTCCACCACTCATGGGTCAGGGGATACGGGTGGGTTTGATAAATGTTTGTGTACCTTTCATTTGTGAAATTCCTTGTTTGCAATATATTAAATATTTTCTGTAAGTTTCATGAAAATTGGAACCCCGGTCTATTTTGATAAGAAACAATATTATTCGTGCTTTGTAATCTTTGTACAATTTAAACAAGCTTTTTATGAGTCTTTTAAAAATAAAAAAAATAAAAGTTTGTTGACAAATGTTTAAAGCTTTTTAAAGTTATATATTAAAATTTTTTTAAAATTTGATTTTCATTTTAAACTTTTTTTTTTCTTGACAAAGGTTATTCAGAAGGTTTTTCAGACATCGATTTATTATATTCATGTTTGTAAGACTTCCTTCATTTATTTTAGTTTGTTTTGTGGACTGAAATTGATATTATGAGATAAATTGGTAATGATTTTAAAAGGAATAACTAACGGTAAGGAAAGCTAAAAATTAAAATGTTTTCTTTTTAAGGCAATTAAATGTTACAGGATTGAATTAAAGGTTTTCCATTGTTAAGGAGTCCTGTCTCTATGCATGTTGCCGTTCCATATTTCCCTGTTCTGACGGAGCTTATGCTCTTCCACCTCCTCCAGTGCGAGTCCTCTTGCAGCCACTGCAGATCCCACTCAATCTCTTTTTGAGTTTTCTCACCTGTCTTCTACCCTCTGACCTCCAGTTATAAAGTTTGGTCGGGTATCTTTCATCATTCATTCTACGAGTATGCCAGTAACATCTTAATTGCTGAATCTCGAGGATTCCTCCGACAGACTCCACCCCAACTCCCTCCTAATGTCGACACTTTTAGAAGTTCCGTATTGGTAACTCCTATAATCAGTCTGAAAACCTATCTCCACTTCCTCCACCCTACTCCTAGTTCTTGTAGTCAACGTCCATACTTCTACACCATATATCAATACTGGTCTTTATATCGTTGTATTTATGTGTGTTTTACTTTTCTAAGGACTTGTCTGCCCTTCATAAGTGAATATAGCTGTCCTACGCCTCTTGAAAAATACTTATCCTTTTCTCTATTTCCTTTGCAGTGTCTCCATCCCAGCTCAGTACAAATTATTATTATTATTATTATTATTATTATTATTATTATTATTATTATTATTATTATTATTATTATTATTGTTTTTTATTTGGTGATGGTAACATTAATTAATATTGATTACTTTAAAGTAAAAAAAATATTAAACAAATTTTTATAAATTAAAAATATGTAGTTTATGTAATGATTTGTTTTAAACAGCTTTACGAATATTTATTTACTTATTTTAAATTCTAAATTTTTTTTTTTACAGACTTTCATTAATGATGATGATGAACATGGAGAGCAAGATAAAAGCCTCAAAGTGAAAAGGTCTCTAAGAAATGAACCACAGATGCCAACGAGTCCTAATCAATTGATTAAACAAAAGGATTTAAAAGAACATTGTTGTTTAAGTTGTAATATGAGTTTGGAAAGTGAAGACGATTTAAAAATTCATTTGAAGTCCCACAAAAAAAGAAAGTTTAAATGTGCTCTTTGCAGTTATGAAAGTAACTATAAGTCAGATTTTAACAGACATCTTTTTAACAAACTCTCTAGTATTAAATTTTTTAAATGTTCCTTGAATAGTTGGAGGAACCAAAAACATCTTACTGGATACTAGAAGTATTAAAAATATACAAAATAAGTATAAAAAAATAGTAGATTTTGTCAAAGAAGGAATGAGGCAATGGAGGGTCAACTTAAAATTAAAGTATGAGAAGGGATTGATTGAGTTGGAAAAAATTAACATAAAGAGAGGTATATTCCAAGGGGATTCGTTATCTCCACTGCTCTTCATTTTGGCCATTAACCCTTTGAGCAATTTAATAAACAAATTACAAAACGGATATAGAATAAACCCACGTAACGAAAAATCAAGCAAATTAATTTCACACCTGTTTTATATGGATGACTTAAAATTATACGCCCCAAACAGACAAGAGACAATTAAGCAGGTGGAGGTAGTGAAGAAGTTCTCCGAAGATATATGTATGAAGTTTGGTCTGGATAAGTGTGCTTTCCTTACACTCAGGAAAGGGAGAAGAACGGAGAGTGAAAACATCACGATTGATGACACCATCATAAGGCAATTGGAGCAGGAAAACACTTATAAATATCTGGGAGTGGAGGAATCGGAGAAGGTAAAACATAAGTTGATGAAAGAGAAGCTGGAGAAAGGAATATTTAAAAGAAACCCAAAGCAATATTAAAAATCGGAGTTAAGTGCTAAAAACAAAATTAGAGGCCCATAAAGGACACTAGCTGTACCGTCATCCTTGTACAGCTGCTGCCGGAGTGATAGACTGGATCCAGGAAGATCTTAATAGAATTGATATTAAACAAGAAAAATGTTAAATGCCCACAAAAATGATATATAGGGGACAGATTTTGTCAAGATTGTACACGAAACTAGAGAAGGAGGCATTGGTTGGTGGAGATAGACTATATATACAAGAGAGAAATAATAGGTTGGCCAATACCTGGAAAGCGCAGAAAAACATATTCCTCCAGTGGGGTATCAACATGAAAGGGCAAACCAACAACAACCTTCACAATTAAAAGAAAAGACACATAATGCGAACAACATAAAGTGGAACAGCGTCAAAGGTGCGAAGAAAGAACGCAAAAGGAAAAAGACAAAAAATATTTAGCAAATAAAATTCGAAGCAGAGAGGAAGAAGAAACATATAAACCAGTGGAGACAAACAAGCAATGCAAAAAGAATTATTAAGAAAATCATTGATGAAAAGTATTATATAGCATAAAGGAAAAAATCAGTGGAAATACTCACGAGGGGACGGTTGCAAAGCAGGGAAGAGGAAAGAAGTGATTATAGACTGCTTCAAGAAATAGAACAATTTAGGACAAGATGGCATCTTTAAAGCAATATAGAAAGGGAGAACATTCAGCGACATATGTAGAATGTGTAAACGAGACACAGAATCAGTCCCTCACATTTCTAGCAGGATGTCAAATTCTGCTAGAAAGAAAACTTTACACTGAAAGGCATAACACCATTCTTGCAAAGTTGATCATGTTTAAAGTTGTGCCAAAAGTTATGAACATCAGGACAGAAGCGGTCAACTACTGGAAACCACAATCCCCCAGAAATAGAAAAAAATGAAGAGGGCTGCTACTCTATGATTTCTGTCATCCCAACGGATGTAGCAGTCACCCATAATAGACCGGACATCGTAGTTAAGGACAAAAGGGATCAAAAGTGTTATATAATAGAAGTGGGAGTCCCAAATGATAATAACGTGGTGGCATATGAAATAGAAAAGGAGGTAAAATATCAAAGACTCAAACACGAAATAAGAAGAATGTGGAACACCAATGACATCGTGGTGATATCCATACATAGTTGGAAAATCTGGGTGAATAAAGAAGAAGCTATTATAATAAAAATTCCTGTGAGAGAGAAGCTCCAAGTATCTGCAAACACACTGGAAATGAGCGTAATGGTTGTAAGGAAAAAGCATAGCAATCTTGCGACTTGTGTTGGGATTTGGGTAAAAAATCTTTTTGGGAATGTCCTTATGGTCAAGGTTTGACCACGGACATCTAAGATCTAAACACCTATAGATCTCCGAAACCCCTTAAAAGGGAGAAAAAAAAAAAAAAAAATTTAAATTATTTAAGTGTTCTGAGTGTAGTTATGAATGCAACCGAAAAGGATCCTTTAAAAATCACATGTTAACACATTCAAATTTTAAATTATTTAAGTCTTCCGAGTGTAATTATGGATGCAACCAAAAAAGATACTTAAAATTACACATGTTAACACATGCAAATATTTGTTCAAGTTGTAATATTAGTTTTAAAAGTCCAGACGAGTTAAAATCTCATTTGAGAAAACGTCACAAGAGAAAGTATAATTGTGCTCACTGCAGTTATGAAAGTAGCAGTAACGTAGATTTGAAAATTCATGTATTGAAACACTCTAATATTGAATTATTTACATCTTCCACAATCAAATGCTCTAAGTGCAGCTATGAAAGTAAAGGTAAAGGAGATTTAAAAAGACACATGCTAACTCATGAAAAAATATAGGAATGTAACAGTGGAAAGTTAACTTGAAGTTAAATAATGAGAAAGGTTGTATGGAAATAAAAAAATGTTTGAATAAGGAGAGGTTTTTTCCTAGGAGATTCTCTCCACTATTATTTACACTTGCCATTAACCCCCTTAGTAATCTTATAAATAACATTGAAAATGGTTACAGGATTAATTCAAGAAGTGAAAAGACCAAAAAATAATCTCTCGTCTATTCTACTAAAGTTATGTTCACCAAATAGGGAGGAAACTAAAAGACAGATAGGGATTGTAAAAAATATTTCGGATATAAATATGGAATTTGGGTTGGATAAGTGTGCCTTTCTCTCTCTTAAGAAGGGAAGAAGAGAGGAGAACGAGAACCTCATGCTGGATCAAACTACCATCACCCAACTACAACAGGAAAATACATATAAATATCTAGGTATAGAAGAATCGGAAAAAATTGAACATAAATAGTGAAAGAGAAACTGAAGAAAGAATTCTTAAAAATAAAAAATTAATATTGAAATCAGAATTAACAGCAAAAAACAAAGTAGAAACGATAAAAACGTTTGCGGTAGCAGTCATCTTATGCAGCTGCAATAATAATAATAATAATAACAACAACAACTCTGTAGAGATTTTTAAAACATTGACAGATAAAGAGTTACGTGTTCAATCATACTATTTTTATTAAATTTATAATTCCAACTTTGGAATATGATTCAGAAATACATTGATTATGTGATTCCAAATACGTTGGAATTATTATTATTATTTTTTTTTTTTTGTCAGTGTACAGGACCCACCACGGCTCACAAAGCGGCCACACTGGGTTGAAAAAATCAACACCATGGGCGGGTCTTGGAACATACATATTTGAAATATGTATGTTCCAGGACCCACTCATGGTGTTGATTTTTTCAACCCAAAAAAAATAATAATTCCAACGTATTTGGAATCACATAATCAATGTATTTTAGAATCACATTCCAAAGTTCCAATACCTTGCAAGTGTTATTTTGTATTACAAGTCAGGGTTAGCAAAAACATGGTCTTTTGCCTTCTTAATATACAAAATTAAAAATTCAGGCTACCATTGTGTATGAAAATTATACGCTGTTTAATTAAAATGGGTAAAGAATGAGGAGGGGAAAAAAAATATGAGAAATGACCCTTACGAAAAGTTGTCTTGTAGTTGCTATTTATAACGTAAAATTAAATTTAACAGCCAGATGATTCTTTTTTTTTTTTTGTTTATGTAGAAGAATTGTTTTATTATTTCCACCACTCATGGGTCAGGGGGTACGGGTGGGTTTGATAAATGTTTGTGTACCTTTCATTTGTGAAATTCCTTGTTTGCAATATATTAAATATTTTCTGTAAGTTTCATGAAAATTGGAACCCGAGGTCTATTTTGATAAGATACAATATTATTCGTGCTTTGTAATCTTTGTACAATTTAAAACAAGCTTTTTATGAGTCTTTTAAAAATAAATAAAAATAAAAGTTTGTTGGCAAATGTTTAAATCTTTTTAATGTTATATATTAAAATGTTTTAAAAATTTGGTTTTTATTTCAATTTTTTTTTCTTGACAAAGGGTATTCAGAAGGTTTTCCAGACATCGATTTATTATATTCATGTTTGTAAGACTTCATTCATTCATTTATTTTAAAGTTTGTTTTGTGGACTGAAATTGATATGAGATAAATTGGTAATGATTTTAAAAGGAATAACTAACGGTGAGGAAAGATAAAAATTGAAATATTCTCTTTTCAAGGCAATTAAATATTACATGATTAAATTAAAGGTTTTCCATTGTTAAGGAGTCCTGTCTCTATGCATGATGCCAGTCCATATTTCCCTGTTCTGACGGAACCTAAGCTCTTCCACCTCCTCCAGTGCGAGTCCTCTTGCAGCCACTGCAGATCCCACTCAATCTCTTTTTGGGTTTTCTCACCTGTCTTCTACCCTCTGGCCTCCAGTTATAAAGTTTCGTCGGGTATCTTTCACCATTCATTCTACGAGTATGACAGTAACATCTTAATTGTTCAATCTCGATGGTTACTCCGACAGACTCCACCCCAACTCCCTCCTAATGTCGACACTTTTTAGAAATTCCGTATTGGTAACTCGTATAATCAGTCTGAAAACCCCATCTCAACTTCCTCCACCCTACTTATAGTTCTTGTAGTCAACGTCCATACTTCTACACCATATATCAATACTTGTCTTTGTATCGTTGTATTTATGTGTGTTTTTTACTTTTCTAAGGACTTGTCTAATAATAAGTGAATATAGCTGTCCTACGCCTCTTGAAAAATACTTATCCTTTTCTCTATTTCCTTTGCAATGTCTCCATCCCAGCTCAATACAAATTATTATTATTATTATTTTTATTTGGTGACGGTAACATTAATTAATATTGATTATTTTAAAGTAAAAAAAATATTAAACATTTTTATAAATAAAAAATATTTAGTTTATGTAAAGATTTGTTTTAAACAGCTTTACGAATATTTATGTACTTATTTTAAATTCTAAATTTTTTTTTACAGACTCTCATTAATGATGATGATGAACATGGAGAGCAAGATGAAAGGCTCAAAGTGAAAAGGTCTCTAAGAAACGAACCACAGACGCCAACGAGTCCTAATCAATTGATTAAACAAAAGGATTTAAAACAACATTGTTGTTTAAGTTGTAATATGAGTTTGGAAAGTGAAGACGAATTAAAAATTCATTTGAAGTCACACAGAAAAAGAAAGTTTAAATGTGCTCTTTGCAGTTATGAAAGTAACTATAAGTCAGGTTTTAACAGACATCTTTTTAGCAAACACACTAGTATTAAATTTTTTAAATGTTCTGTGTGTAGCTATGAAAGTAACAATACAACACACTTAAAAACACACATGTTAATACATGCCAATTTTAAATTATTTAAGTGTTCTGAGTGTAGTTATGAATGCAACCGAAAAGGATCCTTAAAAATTCACATGTTAACACATTCAAATTTTAAATTATTTAAGTGTTCTGAGTGTAATTATGGATGTAACCAAAAAAAATACTTAAAATTACACATGTTAACACATGCAAATATTTGTTCAAGTTGTAATATTAGTTTTAAAAGTCAAGACGAGTTAAAATCTCATTTGGGAACACGTCACAAGAGAAAGTATAATTGTGCTCACTGCAGTTATGAAAGTAGCAGTAACGTAGATTTGAAAATTCATGTATTGAAACACTCTAATATTGAATTATTTACATCTTCCACAATCAAATGCTCTAAGTGCAGCTATGAAAGTAAACGTAAAGGAAATTTAAAAAAACACATGCTAACTCATGAAAACTCATGCTAATTCTCGGTTCTTCGTGCACTGGGGTGGTGTGATGGCATTTCCGTTTTCCAGAGGCGGATGCTTCTCACCCTTCCATGGGTTTTTGGATGTGCCTCTCACGCATCTGCCTCTCCCCGAAATCCTTCTCTTTCGTCTCTCAGTGCTAGTCCCCCGAGCAATGAAAGTTCGATTTCCCGTACGTCAAACGTATTTGCTTACGCTGTTGTGCTGGTTTAAAGCAGGACCAGTTCCGACGGGTCGGTGTCTCGGGCGAGGAATTTGAACAGCTCGGGGTGACCGGGTACTGACGAACGGAATGAGAATTCGGGTGACGCGTGCATGGATGGCGAGTTGTCCCTGCCTTGGAGGGAATCCATGTGGGCTCCGCGGAAGATATGGGGTGCCATTCTACACACTTCGGGCACATGTTCAGGGGTGCTGGGGGGTAAACAAAATCCCTCATCCTTAGGTCTGAGGTTTGGACCCGGATGAGGGATAAATACCTCCCTTCGAGGAGTGAAAAGGAAAAACAAATATGAAGAATGTGGGAAATTGATAGGAAATGTAGTAGTCCCGAGTAGTGGTGGGGCACTGGGATGAGAAAGGTCTTCTCGTATCTGAAAAGCAGTGTCAGTTACCAGCAGAATTGAGCAAATGATAATTAAAATCCTAAGACTTGTGCTGGGATGCGGTTAATATAAAAGGGACGGCCTTATGGTCAAGGTTTGACCACGGTCGTCTCGATAAAAAACCCTTTAAATGGGAGAAAACAAAATATATATATAAATATATATATATATATTTTTTTATATATGTATATGTACATATAGATAAATTTTTACATATATATATATATATATATATATATATATATATCTCTCTTTCTTTTTCTATATATATATATATATAGGGTTAGGATTAAAAAAACGTTGTTTTTTAAACTACGTTTTTTTAAAAAAAACCAATGGCCAAAATTTTGGTTTTTTGTTTTTAAATTACTTATTTTCATATATATCATGTCTTTTAGGGTATTTAGCATTAAATACAGTAAATACAATATGTTAAAGAGGTATACAATATATAAAGTAGAGTTTAGTGCTTAATAAAAAAGTTTTATTAGTGCTCTAGGGCATATAAT
>JABUQX010074856.1:42500-45703 GCA_015478945.1 Trachelipus rathkii | reverse complement strand
ATTTATAGGGCTAAAATAAATTATAGTACCATTATAGCCAGGTTAAAGAGTTGGTGCAAGGAAGAAAAAGAGAGCGAACAAATAGATCTGCAGAAGGAGTTCTGGAGAATGGAGATAAGAAAACACGAAAAGTTAGCAGAATTTGCACTCAGGGTGCAAACAACGTATGAAGCAGCTACCAAAGAAGAGGATAGGGACAAGCAAGTGTTAAAAAAAACAATTTTTGAATTACTTGCCAAAAGGAATAGCTAGGAGATTCAAAATAAGAATGGGAGGTGAAAAAGAAAGTGCCAAGGTCCGCTGGAAGGACATATTGAACTGGGCACAGGATGAGGACAAGCTAAATGATCATGAAGAGGAGTCAAGGGACGAGGCAATCCCAATATGGGCAACCCTACAAAATGAGGGAGATGAAAGGAAAACGTATGCAGATAAGGTGCGATACGGTAAACCAGTGGTGTACCAGCGAGATTTAGGTACAAGAAGAACAAATAGAGGATCAAATGAAAATGAGAGGCCAAAGTGTTATTGTTGTAACAAAATAGGACATATGAAACGAGATTGTTGGAGGTTTAGAGGATGGTGCTTAAGATGCGGTAGTGATGAGCATCAGACAAGGGAGTGTGGTCCTCGAAACAACTACAGACAGCAGGAGAGACAGGACACAAGTAGACAGGAGCAGGAGGAAGGAAGACCTTTGAAAGGAGATGTTTCTTGTGTGACGAAACTGGTCACTGGAGGGACACTTGTCCCTTAAGAGGAGAAATAGAGGAATGGAAAAAGAAGAGGAAGGCACAACTAGTTTCGGGAAACGAATCCGCTCCGTCCATGCTGCCGGGAACAAGTCGGAGCGACCCACAGAAGCCATAATGAGTTTTTCAGGAGCCAGCCCGGTCAATCAAGGTTGTGTGGTGTTGGACCCAGAAGCCAAAGAATTTATAAGTGAGCAGACTGAAGATACTACAACCGAGTTACCACAAAGGATACCTAAGATGAGGGATAAAGGGTTAAGCATAACCAACACAACGATAGGAGTGTATTATGCAGCAAATTGGACTCAGGATCAAGATAATCCAAGGAGGACAACAAGGAAAAATAAACGTCAGACAAAGAAAAAGGATATTTGGGATTTAGTAGAGATAGCTATAGGAGAACCTAAATACAAGGAAGATATAGCCACACAAACTGAAGCCATAACAGTAGATAAAATGACCCAAACAGAGATAGAGCTGACATCATCGCCTATTGACGCAAATGAATTAATGGATTGGTTGGACTCAGCGCAGTCAGAGGTTAAATCAGATGAGGAAATTAATTTGCAAAGGTTCGAGAGGTCATTAAGATTTCCAGATGGCAGCTACACACTTGCAGTGGACATAGCGAATGATAGTGAAGAGGATGACATGGTCTCAAGGAAGGAAACACCAGAACCAGTTGAGGTATGTAATATTATTCAAAGTAATTACATTAATCCTAATAATGTTCCTTTTTATACCCCCAGGTCAATTCAGGAGGAGTTATGGGAAGTGGGTGAAGACCCTGAACGAATGATTTTAGAGGACCAATCGAAGGAACAGGGAGTGGACCCGCAAGGAGTAGTAATTGGGTACCAGGTACCAATGACGAGATCTAGAGGGCCAGCTCCAGATATACCGAATGTCCAAAGGAGAGTATTGGAGTATGAGAGAAGGGCGGAGGAAAGACGAGCCTCCATCGGAAATTAGGTAAGGTTGTTTTACTTTTTGAGTGACGGAGCTATTTTTTTTCTTTTTAAGATTGGTTCCCAATCTTGGAAGGGGAGTAATGTAGGACGAACCAACTAGATTCAGAGCATTAGTTTAATATTTTATAAAATGAACAGATTGTTTTTCTGAAAGAGTTAAAAGTTGAAGGTTTCCGTGATCAAAATTAAAGGAAGTAAATATTTGCAAAAGTTTTGAAATCGTGACGAGGGAAATTATTGCTAAAGTCAAAAAATTCCAGTGTGGAATAGTTACGTAGAAGGATTTGGAATTGTTCAACTACAACAAGCTTTAATTTTCCCCAGTACGGGTGCCGGGTTGCGGCGAGCAAATTCACAAAGACAATCGCTGTTATGCTAAGTTTAGCCCTATTAGGTTAAATCAAACAGGAAGGTGGGAGGCATCTGACGGTGGACGACTGGAGGCCCCCATTTGTTTCACCCATTCCACTAATTTGGAAAATAAACTAAGTCTTGGATCGTGCTGTGGGGCTAAGTCGATCATTAGCATAGTGAGCTGCTCCTGGTGCTCGTGAGGAATAAATATTTATTGTAAGATTGTCAAAGGAATCTTCCGATCAAGGAAAACTAACTTTGACAGATTATATTTCTTTTTCTGTTTTCATTTTCTTTTTTTCAGGATAAAGTCTAAGGAGCGTATCTGTTTCCGTGAATTGTATTAAAAAATTTTGACAATAAATTGTTTATTGAATATTTTCCGGGAAAATTTAATATTGTACATAAAATAAAACAGAATATCTCTTTAGATAAAAATATAATACATATTCTTAAGTCAAACTAGGGATAAATACGGTCATATATGCATAATATTTGGTTAATAGGGTATAATGAGGATAATATACGTATTATTTGTAATAGGTTAAATAGGATGACATAAAACTGTATTTGAGTATTTATTTCATATATCAAAAAATTTACATCTCGCGTGTTACCTTTCGAATCCTTTTCTTTCTCATAGTCTGTCAGGATAAGCTGTTCTCCAAAGAGAATCCTGGGACCTCGCGTAAAGTCTCTAAATAAAACAAACAAGCAAAATCAATTAACAAAAGCAACGCGATAACAAACGGTGGCTCCGTAGACTTTGGAAGAAGGATATAAAAAAAAGAGGAAAAAAAAAGAAGATAATACTATATATAATATATAATATATATATATATTATATATATATATATATATATATATATATATAAATAAGAATTACCTATTAATACATAATAATAATAATAATAATAATAATAATAATAATAATAATCAATAATAATAATAATAATAATAATAATAATAGATAATAATAATAAGTAATAAAAGTAGCAAACTTACACTCCATCATTTCTTTCAAGTTTTTTAAGCTCCAAAAGTTCTTTTCGCATTTTGTAATATTCTTTCTCAAGCTCATCTGAGAGTATATATAATAATAATATATATTATATATATATATATA
>JABUQX010074856.1:20000-30000 GCA_015478945.1 Trachelipus rathkii | reverse complement strand
ATATAATATTATAATAATATATATATAATACATATATATATATAATATAATATATATATTTATATAATATATATATATATATATATATAAATATATATATATATTTATATAATATATATATAAATATTTTACGCATATAATATATATAATATATATAGTTATATATATTAGATTATATATATAATTATAATAATAAATAATATATAAATAATAATTATAATATATACCGTATAATAATATATATATATATATATATACTATAATATAATTATATATAATATATAATTAATATAAATATTATATTTATAAATATACATACCAAGTAATATAATATAAATTATATAATTATATATATATATATATAATATAATATATATATATAATATATATATATAATTATATATATAAATATATAACATATATATATATATTATAATAATATACTATATTAAATAATAAAATATTGATATATAATATTATAATATATATATATATAATATATATATATATATATATATATATAAATATATATATAATATATATATATTAGAATATATTATAATATATATATAATAATATATATATATATATATATATATATTATATATATATATATATTATATATTATTAATAGTATATTATACCAGTATAAGGGATAAGGGGAATCGCATCGAATAAGAAAGGATGGTGCTTTCGTAACTGATGAAATGAATTGTTACTAGAGTGTGGTGGAACACTTCGAAGTCTGCATACAATTGGCAGTAATGAAGAGGTGATAGTAAATGGTGTGGGTTGCCTGTGCAAGAAGGAAAGGTAAGAGAGTTAATGGTAGCAGAAGTTGAGAATAATAGAATCCTGCAGTATATATGAAATTACCGGTGAATGATCAAGAACGAGACGAGATTGTGATTGATTGGATTTGGGAAGTTGTGTAGCAAAGCGTTATGGAAGGTAATAGTTCCGAGCGATTGGGAGAGCAGTAATAGTACCCTTACATAAGGTTATGAAAGAATTAAAGGGGGGGGGGGGGGGTACTGTAGGATATAGGGAATTAGTTTATTCAAGTGGTAGTAGGGAAGACATATACTTTTATTGTTGGTCGACAGAATCGTCGAGGTGAACTGAAGAACTGATATTGTGAAGGAACGGTGCGTTTTAAGAGTGGTAGAGGATGTTGGATCAAATTTAACATTGAAGACAAAGATTGAGGAAAGATAAGGAGAAGAAGAAATTAAATGTATTGGTTTTATTCAAACAGCGTCTAGATATGAATAATAGGAAGCTCTATTGGCAGGTGTTAGTGATATATTGGTTGGTGGTAAGCTTCTGATAAATCAAAGGTATTAAACGAAAAAAAAGCGTGTGTAGAATAAAATGGATTGAAAAGATGTTCTAATATTAATAGCGGAAGTGAGGCAGGAATGTGTTATGTCTTCTAGGTATTCAATTTGCATATGATGGGTTATGAAGAAAAAGAGGTGGGGCAGGTGGATTTCACGATGATGAGAATGGAAGAGAGTGGAAGTGTGCCCTACCATTATATCGGATATTGGTTTTGTGTGGCGCATCTGAAGAGAGTGATTAGTAGACAGATTTGACAGGGTGTGTAAAAGGACATATTTGAATGTAACGTAGATAAGAGAAGTTATTGTGTTGATTGAGGATGGTTTTACACAAAAGTTCATTTGCGGCTGCATTTGTGACTTTAAATATTTTAGTATATTATAACCACTGCTAAATTATAAGTGCATGAAAGTTAAATGGCAAGGAAGTGCGTGGCAATTAATCCTTGGTGGATGTAAAGGCTAATCTGAGTGAGCAGGTCTTACATAAGGTAATTTTATAATCATGATCATTTAAAATTAATATACACACGATAAATTACATAAGAATACTAATTAAATGTCAAGTCAAAAGCTTAAAAGTTAACGAGTAACGAGTAACGGCCGCTCGTTACTTTCCTTTCAAAGAAAACGGAAGAACGATAATCGAACAACTACTTTTTCCGAGTAACCGAGTAACGATAACGGAACTACTTTTTGAGTAACGATGCCCCCCCTCGATATATATATATATAATAATATATAGTAATATAAATATATATATTTATTTATATATATAATATATAATATATATATTAAAATATAGTATTTATATATATATTATAATATATATATATAATATTATAATATAAGTTAATATTTATATATATATTATACAGTCAATAGAGATACAGTCAATAAAAAAACATATCATGATCAACTTTTATATCCCTCCCCATCCACATCTAGAAATTGTCCACAGAACTCTGCCCCAAACCTATTTCCTCATGCACTCATTAATAATCTTCACTCACTCAGTATCCTAAGCAACAGAAATCAACCTACACCTAAACCTCTTCAACACAATCAAAATCCGACCCCCCCCCCCCCAGACACCACTTCGCTCCCATCAAATTAATCGTTATACATGGCAAACCTTTCAAGCTCTCTCCTCAGACCACTCCCCAATTCCTCTCACAATTCAACACAAAAACACCCAAATTACAATTCATTTAGGAAAAACACACACCAACTACAAAAGAGCCAATTTTCCAGCATATAATGACGGCATTTAGCTGGATTTGGAAACATTCCGGTTAGAAAGTTTTTTCACACTCAATCAAGCAGTACAACATTTTAATAAAACAGTTTTCAATGCTTCCAAAAAACAGATCCCACACGGTTACCTTAAACCAGCGGTGCCCAACCCGTAGCAAGCGAGCAACATGTTGCTCGCGTACCATTTTAATATTGCTCGCGGCTCACGTATTCACATTCATCACAATAAAAATAAAATCCTTACATACATATTATATATATATATATATACAAGAAAGAGCACATATACATATATATATATGAGGAGGAGTGGAGAGGAGAGGACGCCAAAATATTAAATACTTAATTTGCTCGAGATAGAGACTAAAGATTGGGCACCACTGCCGTAAACCATTTAACCCCAATTTTTCACCTGCAATAGAAACCCTGATAAAAAAAAAATAATAAAAAAATAAAAAAAAAAAAATAATAAAAAAATAAAAACCTCAGGCAAAATAGACAACTAGACCCAGCACAACTAAATCAAATCACAGATCTTAGCATTATAATAAACACATTATTCAACACAAATCAAAGAGGGATTTGCATACAATACACCCAAAATATAAACTGCAAGACAAAAACAACGCAACCTTTCCGCACAATAAGAAAAATCCATACATCACATACACAACCCCCTCCCACACACGAGGCAATCTTCAAGCAAAAAAATAAAATTCCTGGTCCAAAAAATCAATGTAATATCATCATGTCCCGCTATTCCAAAATTAGCCATCCATTCTCTAACAGACAAATAATTAAACGACTTAGAGAATATAAAGCCGAACAAGAAGACCTCTAATTCAACCCCCCAGAAGTACTCAACATAATTAAAAAAATTAAAAAATTCACAAGCTGTAGGCCCAGACCAAATATCTAATATAATATAAAGCCGATCAAGAAGACCTCTAATTCAACCCCCCAGAAGTACTCAACATAATTAAAAAAAATTAAAAAATTCACAAGCTGTAGGCCCAGACCAACATCTATAATATAAAGTTGATCAAGAAGACTCTAATTCAACCCCCCAGAAGTACTCAACATAATTAAAAAATTAAAAATTCACAAGCTGTAGTCCAGACCAAATATCTAATATAATATAAAGCCGATCAAGAAGACCTCTAATTCAACCCCCCAGAAGTACTCAACATAATTAAAAAAATTAAAAAATTCACAAGCTGTAGGCCCAGACCAAATATCTAATATAATATAAAGCCGATCAAGAAGACCTCTAATTCAACCCCCCAGAAGTACTCAACATAATTAAAAAATTTAAAAATCACAAGCTGTAGGCCCAGACCAAATATCTAATATAATATAAAGCCGATCAAGAAGACCTCTAATTCAACCCCCCAGAAGTACTCAACATAATTAAAAAAAATTAAAAAATTCACAAGCTGTAGGCCCAGACCAAATATCTAATATAATATAAAGCCGATCAAGAAGACCTCTAATTCAACCCCCCAGAAGTACTCAACATAATTAAAAAAAATTAAAAAAATTCAAAAATAGTAGGCCCAGACTAAATATCTAATATAATATAAAGCCGATCAAGAAGACCTCTAATTCATCCCCCCAGAAGTACTCCAACATAATTAAAAAAAAAATTAAAAAAAAATCAAAAGCTGTAGGCCCAGACCAAATATCTAATATAATATAAAGCCGATCAAGAAGACCTCTAATTCAACCCCCCAGAAGTACTCAACATAATTAAAAAAATTAAAAATTCACAAGCTGTAGGCCCAGACCAAATATCTAATATAATATAAAGCCGATCAAGAAGACCTCTAATTCAACCCCCCAGAAGTACTCAACATAATTAAAAAAAATTAAAAAAATTCACAAGCTGTAGGCCCAGACTAAATATCTAATATAATATAAAGCCGATCAAGAAGACCTCTAATTCAACCCCTAGAAGTACTCTAACATAATAAAAAAATTAAAAAAAATTCCACAAGCTGTAGATCCAGACCAAATATCTAATATAATATAAAGCCGATCAAGAAGACCTCTAATTCAACCCCCCAGAAGAACAAATAACTAAAAAAAAATTTAAAATTGACAAAAATTTTCCCCAAATATCTAATATAATATAAAGCCGATCAAGAAGACCTCTAATTCATCCCCCCCCAGAAGTACTCAACATAATTAAAATTTTAAAAATCACAAGCTGTAGGCCCAGACCAAATATCTAATATAATATAAAGCCGATCAAGAAGACCTCTAATTCAACCCCCCAGAAGTACTCAACAAAAAAAATTAAAAAATTGACAAGCTGTAGGCCCAGACCAAATATCTAATATAATATAAAGCCGATCAAGAAGACCTCTAATTCAACCCCCCAGAAGTACTCAACATAATTAAAAAAAATTAAAAATTCACAAGCAGTAGGCCCAGACCAAATATCTAATATAATATAAAGCCAATCAAGAAGCACCCCACCTCAAACTCAGGAAATACTCAACATAATTAAAAAATTCACAAAGCAGTAGACCCAGACCAAATATCTAATATAATATAAAGCCGATCAAGAAGACCTCTAATTCAACCCCCCAGAAGTACTCAACATAATTAAAAATTTTTAAAAAATCACAAAAACAGTGGGCCCAGACCAAATATCTAATATAATATAAAGCCGATCAAGAAGACCTCTAATTCAACCCCCCAGAAGTACTCAACATAATTAAAAAATTAAAAAAATCTCAAAAAAAGTCCCAGACCAAATATCTAATATAATATAAAGCCGATCAAGAAGACCTCTAATTCCCCAGAAGTGGCATAAATAATTAAAAAGAAAAAATTCACAAGCTGTGGTGGGCCCAATCAACATCTAATATAATATAAAGCTGAGTAAGAAGAACTCTAATTCAAACCCCTAGAAGTACTTAACATAATAAAAAAAATAAAAAATTCACAAGCTGTAGGCCCAGACCAAATATCGGACATAATAAAGCCGATCAAGAAGACTCCTAATTCACCCCCAGAAGTACTCACAATATAATTAAAAAAAATTAAAAAAAATTCACAAGCTGTAGGCCCAGACTAAATATCTAATATAATATAAAGCCGATCAAAAAGACCTCTAATTCAACCCCCCAGAAGTACTCAACATAATAAAATTAAAAAATTCACAAGCTGTAGGCCCAGACCAAATATCTAATATAATATAAAGCCGATCAAGAAGACCTCTAATTCAACCCCCCAGAAGTACTCAACATAATTAAAGTTAAAAATTTCACAAGCTGTAGGCCCAGACCAAATATCTAATATAATATAAAGCCGATCAAGAAGACCTCTAATTCAACCCCCAGAAGTACTAACATAATTAAAAAAAATTAAAAAATTTCACAAGCTGTAGGCCCAGACCAAATATCTAATATACACCTCAAACACTTGGGAACCAAGGCTATCAAAGCCCTCATCCAATTATTTAACACAACATGGCAAACTAACACTCTCCTCCCCCTTCTGGAAACACGCTCACATTATTCCTATACTAAAACCAGGTAAACCACCCAACAACCACGCTTCCTACAGACCAATTTCACTGCTACTCACCAAAAATAGCTATTGGAAAATTAATACTCAAATAGAATCCCTACCTTATATCTCTATATCTAGCACACAACATATTTAGACAAAAGACTCCACAACCACTCTCCTAACTGATTCAACACAACATATTCTGAATGGCTTTAACCAAAACTCTTCCCCTCTCTCCCACCATTCTAATCTTCTAATCGCAATAAACATTAACAAGGCAATCGATACAGTCCCCCGACATATCTTAATAAATAAAATATTAAATACTAACTTGCCCATTTAAGACAAAAAAAATCATAGCAAACTTCATATCTGGACGTACAGCTAAAGTTGTACAAGGACGACACTCCTCCCGCATATATAAACTATATAATGGGGTCCCTAAGGAGCCATCCTATATCACCTTCATTCTTTAATCTTTTTATGCACGATCTCCCAACCCCTCCTCCTCTTATATAAAAATTAATAGCTATGCTGATGATCTATCCATTACCCTTCAACACCCCTCCATAAATACAACACGCATAGAACTTCAACATTATATAAGACAAACTGGAACAGTGGCTGACAGATAATAGAGTGTCAACCTCACCCCAAAAAATCTTCAATTACATTATTCACACCAGATAAAGGAGAATCACATAAGCATCCAACAATTCATCTTTTAAATAATAGGATCCCTCCACACAAACCATCTTAGGATTTATATTTGATCCACATATGACATTTGCCCCCCACATAAACACACAAACAACATCACATCCAAAGCCACAAACAAATTAAACGGCATAAAGGTAATAACAGGAACTAACTTTGGCTAACAATAAAGAAGCAAACTCAATAGTATACATACAATATCTGCCCCTTTAAACTACGCATCCTGGCTCCCACAGTATCAGAGACTAACATTAAGAAGCTCGAAGTAGTCCAAAATAAAGCCCTTAGGATAATAACCGTAACCTGTTAATTCACACCTAAACATCCTCAAACTGAAACAAAAATCCTACCAATAGGGGCCCATCTCGACATGGTAGGATGTCAATTCTATAGCAAATCACTATCAACAGATCACCCCCTACATCAAACACTGCAACAACCCCTACACTTAGAAATAAAATGATACACCAGCAAAATACTATTCTGCTATATACAACAATTTGCCTAGACCACCACCCGACACTCGTATCATTAAACACATTCACACACAAGTGACACAACTGACCCAGGAAACTAACTTCACATACCCTAACAATGCCGTACTATAAGCATGTCCACCGAACTCACCAATGGTAAGAACTTTGACCGCCAAACACGGGTAATGCTTTCATCGCCCCTCGCTCTGGGCATCATCCCTCCCTTCAGGAATACCAATTTAATTATCTCAGAGATCCCTCAAAACTGTCAAAGATGCCTTTACCAAACCATCGACAATACAAAACATCTCATAATAGATTGCCCTGGCTTGGAGAGCATTAGAAACAATTTCAATGGACTGAAATTATCGGATCTCTGGGCGCGGCCGGCGATGGTGGCGAAGTACCTCGAGGTTGCCCGCTTCTCGTAGGAGGGGAGTGAGGGAAGGAGACAAAGCAACGAAGTATATAATTGCTCAACCTGGTGGTGCTTTGTTTGTTTCAGACTCTGACCCAAAGTGAGAATAAATATATATATATATATATATATATATATATAGTATATATATATATATATATGTATATATATATATATATATATATATATATATATATATATAGTGAGAAAGAGAGTATAGTATATATATATATATATATAGTGAGAGTAGGGGAGAGTGATTTGGAAGGAAATTGGGAAGGAAAGAAAAGTTTTTAATTTTATGTGGCAAGCTTCTGGAATTACGCCAGAAGTGCCACTAAACAATTATCTTATAAAACTTAGCTTAATTTAACTTTTCTGAACTTAGAAATTTTTTTTTTGAACTTGGAAATTTTTTTAGAAAATATTTAGATCAAATACAGATATTTACCAAATATATATATATATATATATATATATATATATATATATATATATATATATATATATATATATATATATATATATATATATATATATATATATATATATATATATATATATATATATATATATATATTAAGATTCTTTTGAGATAATTTTATTGGTTTTGTTATTTCTCTTTAGCTTCTTGAACTTTAACCTAATACACATTTGATATATATATATATATATATATATATATATATATATATATATATATATATATATATATATATATATATAGCACACACAGCATATATGAGGAGGAGAGGAGAGAGAGAGAGAGAGGAGACAGAAAGACGGATGAGAGAGAGAGAGAGAGAACACACACATACATACACATACGGTAGCACAATTACATAAAAAAAAGTTACCTGTTACGAATGATTTAAAATAAAATATAAAAATAATAAATTACTTACTTTATAATTAAATTGTAGGTTTTTATAATTTGTAGCTAAAGTCCATTCTTCTCGCTTTTTGACTTGCAAATAAGTCAATCACAAGATTGTCAAAAGATGGATTCTGGACAATATCTCTTTCTGTTGCAAGCGCAACGAGGGCATTCAGTCTTTCTTGCCCCATTGTATTCCGAATAACGGTTTTTATTCTTTTTAATCTAGAAAAGCATCTTTCAGCTTCAACAGATGCCATTGGAGTAGTTATTAAAATTTTTAGCAACTTTAATGTTTCTTCAAAAGTCTGATCCATTCCATTTTCAATAATGTACTTATAAGAATCAAGAGCTCCTTTCAGGGAATAAAAATCTTCTCTAGAATATATAACTTGAAGTTCAGATTTGAGTCTCAAGATGTTAAAAAATGGATAAACAGTTACAGTCTTTTCAAATGCAACTGTGGGAAATGAGGTTCTATATAATTTAAAGTGTTCACGCTCGAAAAGTTGAGCTGATAGTAAATGATCACTAAACGAAAACCTCTCCTTAGACTGAGATATTATTATGTCACACACTTTATACGCAGCAGCTTTTTTAATTTCGTAGTAATTGGAAGCATTTAACGATCTTCTTCTCTTCACCTCACAAACATCATACGTTCCCTCAATTTCTTCCATTATGGTGGTCATACTGTTTCTAATCTTTCCTAATTCTAATTGTAGTTCACTCACAGCTTGTTTTATGAGAATTACGTCTGCATTTCTTGATTGAATTTTATTATAGAAACAATCTACGTGCGGCATTATATGGCGGAAAACAGTGAGCCAAAATACAAAAGTAGGATCAGTCAATAACCTTTGCAAACCTCCTGCTTGATCTCGTGTTCCTGGTTGTTTGCTTTCATTTAGAATTTTTTCAAAGCACTCTAACAATAGCTCTCTATGTTCAAAAACCATGTTTACAGTTCGGATGTTAAAATTCCATCTTGTTTTAACAGTTTTTGGCAACCGTTTCCCAATAATTTCATCTAATACAGAGCATCTCTGAGGAGATTGTGAAAAAAAGGTTGGAATTAGTGACATATTTCTAAAGAATTCTCCAACTTCTGGAATTTGAGAAACTGACTGAGTCATTATCAAATTAATTTGATGCGCATAACAGTGTACATAATGTGCATTTGGATAAACGTCTTTTATAAATACGTTTACACCACTGACGTGTCCACTCATAACTGCGGCACCATCATAACTTTGAGCAATCAATTTTTCTGGACAGTTCGGTAAAATGGATTTTAATTGATCAGAAATAACGCTAGCTATTGATTCTGCCCTGTGAGAAGCTGGGTTAAAAAGTCCCCAAAATCTTTCTTTTATATTCCCGTCATATT
>JABUQX010074856.1:0-15000 GCA_015478945.1 Trachelipus rathkii | reverse complement strand
AGTAATAGATTGACAGGATAGCTTGAGTCATAAGGTAGAAATCAGAAACACGAGAACAAACATCATTCTGGACATAGGAACAACAACCGCCTTTGTTGAAATTTGAGGATAATGACAGTAAGAGCGAATAGAGTAGGGCTTGCTGATCACCGGAGTTTCCATAAAGAATAAGAGATGAGGTTTTGAGGAAGAGAGGTGATGTTCAACATAGTGGAAATTAGATTTAAAATTGCGAAGCTTGCAGGAATTTATGAAGAATGTAAATCGTGCATCAGAAGAGGCGAACAATTTCGTGACAGCACCAACCTAACCACCGGATGGAGGCCGTCAACTCCAAAGTGCTTATGGGGAAGGGTAGGATGAGGGGCTATTATGGGAAGCCGCCTCTCTAGGCTTCTCCGAGGTTAGTCATGTAGTAGCCATATGTTTTTGTTTTTTGCTTTTATAAAAAAAAGTGTTGTCCGTAATAGTGTTTTTGGTGTTTGATAAAGGAGGGCCTACCCCAGTGTAAGGAGAACGTAGATATAAGCGAAAGAGGGGAAAACCATTGGGCACTGGAGTGCCATGGGATGTTTTATAACGCCCCATATATGCCCTACGAGAGTAATCTCGTGGCTTCTGGAGCGCTATTTCCCTCCCCCTTTCGCAAAAGACATATAAGTTTAATGTGAGAGCCTAATATATATTCTAATTCATCTTACTAGTAATGGTTGCAACCGACTTAGTAGTTTTTTCAACATCTTTGTACTCGCAAATGAATCTGGTTTTGTTCCCCTTAAAAGGATTTGGCTTTTTGTCAGGAGTCATTGCTCTACGAATTTGACCCTGAAATAAAAGTGGTTTATACATATATATATATATATATATATATATATATATAATATATATATATATATAATATATATATATATGTATATATATATATATATATATATATATATATTATAATATATTATATAGTATATATATATATATATATGTATATATATATATATATATAATATATATATATATAATAATAATATATATATATAATATAATAATATATATATATATAATATTATACTATAATTTCTATATATATATATATACATAAAAAAAATTATATATATATATATATATATATATATATATATATATATATATATATATATTATATATATATATATTGATTTTTATATATAAAATATATATATATATATATATATATATATATATATATATATATATATATATATAGAATAAAATATCAAGCAAGAAAGAATTAAGTGTAGGAAAAAAGCAAAGGTACTCTGGATGAGTATCTTCTACATCAAGGATCCTTTTGATTTTTCCTATAGGAATAGATTCGAAAGCTGAGAAGAAGAGGAGTGTCTTCAAAGTAGGAAGAATATACATCAAAGTATTAATTTCGTAAACAACATAAGTTTTAATTTAAGTTTTATTTATATATTGTGAATTAGCTTTAGAATATAGATTTAGGATTTTTTAGGGTGTGGTTGTTTGAGCGGGGTTTGGAGCTTGAGGTATTGGGAAGTGCCTCAGGTTGTGGGATCCCGGTAAACGTGCAGCCGAATCAAGTGTGAGAATAGTGGAAAGTAGAGTGGTGAATAAGAGGGTCAGGATAAAAGGGAGTAAGGGGGAGTAAAGAGTTAGGATGGGTAAAAGAGATTAGATTAGAGTGGGTTGTATGAATGTGAGAGGGATAAATGAGGATTTGAAAAGGGAAGAAGTGGGCTTAATGTTCGAAGAAAAAAGGTTGGATGTGCTAGGGTTGACAGAAACAAAGCTGAAAGGATAGAAGGAGATGGACTTTGGAAAATTTAAGGGTATGATTTCGGGGGTGAACGAGAGAGTGAGGGCGAGGGAAGGGGTAGGAATAGTTATGAGAAAAGAGTTGTGGGATAAGGTAAAAATGTGCAAATAGGTGAGTTCGAGAATAATGTGGGTTAAAATGAAATTTGGGGGGGAAATGTGGGTTTTTATATGCGCGTATGCACCAGTAAATGGAGCGAGGGAGGAGGAGAGAGAAAGATTTTGGAGTGAGTTGAATGAATGTTGGGAAAGTTTCGGGGTAAATGATAAAATTTGTTTATTAGGAGATTTGAATGCAGGAGTGGGAAGAGAGGAGATGGGGAGAATTATAGGTCCATTTGGGGTAGGGGAAAGGAATGATAATGGAGAAAGTCTGTTAGAATTGTGTGTTGATAGAAGAATGATAATTGGGAATACTTGGTTCAAGAAAAGTGAAAATCATAAGTATACATGGAAGAGTGAGATAACGGGGGGAGGGCGATATTGGATTATGTGTGTATAAATAGAAAGGATAGGGGCAGATTACTAGATGTAAATGTATTCAGAGGGGCAGGTAGGGGGTTATCTGATCACTATTTGGTGGTTGCTAGATTAAGGGTAGGGGGAGAGGTAACGGTTAGGGAAAGAGAAAAAAAGAGGAGAATAGAAGTCATAAAGGTGGAAAAATTAGATGAGACAATGTGTAAGAGGGAGTTTAGGAGGGGTATGGAGGATAGGTGGAGGGACGTGAGAGGGACGGAAATTAGGGAAGTGGAGGAGGAGTGGATGAGATTTAAAGAGACAATTTGTGAAGAGGCCAGAAGGATATGTGGAGTAAAAAGGTGGGAGCAAGTAGAAGGAAAGGAAGTGAATGGTGGAGTGAGGAGGTGAAAGAGTTGGTGAAAAAGAAAAAAGAGGTTTATGTGAAATGGTTGGGGGGAATAGAGAAGGCGAAAGCTGGAGGGAATATAGAAGGGTTCGAGCGGAAGCAAAAAGGGGGGGGGGGGGGGGGGAGGGGAAAAGCAAATAACAAACGGTGGAGTAAAGGGAGAGAAAAATTTTTAAACGCGGGAGCCAAATGATATTCTGGAAAGAATAAATAAAAACAAGGAAGAGATGCGAGGGTTAGGGTCAGAGGGTTAAGCGGAGGGGAAGCGGGAATGGATAGGAGGGGAGCGATAGGGTGAGGGAAAAAGAGGGGGGGAATATTTTAGAGGATTATTGAATGAATTGGGTGGGAGAGATGAGGAGGATTTACAAGAGGTGAGGGTGGGGGGGAAGTGGGCAGGAAGGGGATTGGAAATACAAAATGGAAGAAATTATTAGCGGCGTTGACTAAAGGAAAAAAAGGAAAGTCCACAGGTCTAGATGGTGTGAGTATGGAAATGTTACAGATGGGAGGCAGAGGGGTGGAGGAATGGCTGTATAGGTTATATAATTTATGTTGGAGAAGGGGAGAGGTTCCACAGGATTGGGAGGATGGTTGTTTGGTTCCCCTGTATAAAGGGAAAGGGGATAGGATGGAGTGTGGGAATTATAGAGGTATTTGTCTTTTGAGTGTAGTAGGGAAAGTGTATGGGAGAATACTAATTGAGAGGGTGAGAGATTTAACGGAGGAGAGAATGGGGGAAGAACAAGGAGGATTTAGGGTGGGAAGGGGGTGTGTGGATCAAGTATTCACGATGAAGATGCTTGTGGAGAAAGGTATAGAAAGGAAAGGGAAAGTGTACGGGTGTTTTCTTGATCTGGAAAAAGCATATGATAGAGTGAAGAGGGGGGAATTATGGAAGGTGCTGGAGGAATATGGAGTAGGCGGGTAAATTAGCTTAAAGGATTAGGCGTGCCTTTTATAGGAATTAGGGCAGGATGGGGGTGTGAGAGTATTAGGGGGGGAGAGTGAGATGTTTGGGGTAAAGAGAGGGTTAAGATAGGGATGTGTAATGTCACCGTGGCTTTTCAATTTATTTATGGAGAGTGTCTGCAGAGGAATGATGAGGGAGGGGAGAGGGGGGGAATTGATGGATAGGGGTGATAGATGGGAAGTGAACATGATACTATTTGCGGATGATACTGCCTTAGTGGCGAAGAATTCAGAAGGGCTGTAGTATTTGGTGAAGGAGTTTGAGAGGGTGTGTGGACAAAAGGGTCTTAGGATAAACCCAGGAAAGAGTAAAGTGTTAGTGTTTGAGGAGGATGAAACAGATGAGGGGATGGGGTTAGAGATTAGAGTAGGAGGTGTAGTATTAGAAGAAGTAAAGGTTTTCAGATATTTAGGGATGGATTTGGGTAAGGAAGGAGGGATAAAGGAAGAGATAGATCACAGAGTAGGAGAAGGAATGAGAGCATTGAGTGGTTTGAGGGAATTATGGAAAAGGGGGGATTTATCACATAAACTTAAGATAAGTATGTTTGAAAAAATATGTGTTCCAGCGGTACTATATGGGTGTGAAACATGGGGGTTGAATGCTAGGTCCAAGAAGAAGTTGGAAGTGTTTGAGATGAAAGGGTTGAGAGCGGTATGTGGGGTTAGTAAAAGAGAGAGGATTAGGAATAGGGTGATAAGAGAGAGAGAGGAGATTGATTGGAAAAATGGTTTGGTGAGAAGAGCGGAGAAGGGAATGTTAAGATGGTTTGGACATCTGGAGAGAATGGAGGAACAGAGGGTGGTTAGGAGAGTTTGGGAGGCGGAGGGGATAGGAAGAAGAGGAAGGGGGAGACCGAGAAGAAGGTGGATGGATGGAATAAAGGAAATGCTGGAAGAGAGAGGGATGAGGGTGGAGGAAGGTAGGGTGTTGGCGAGAGATAGAATGGAATGGAGGAGGTGGGTGGGGGCGAGATGAAGGAAAATATGAATTAAGCTGCACGTACCACTACCCCGCTTAAGCGGTAATAAGTTGTTGATATAATAATAATAACATTAATAATAATTAAATAATATTTATATATATAAATATATATATAAACCTATATATATATATATATATAATATTATATATAATATATATATATAGTATATATATATAATATATATATATATATATATTTATATATATATATATATATAAATTAATATATATACAGATATATATATATATATATAATATATATATATATATATATATATATATATATATATATTATTATATATCTTTCTTTGGTGTTATTATTATATATAATAATATATATATAATATATATAAATAATATATATATATATATATATATATATATATATAATATATATATATATATTATATATATATAATATATAGAATATATAAATATATATAATATATATATATTATAATATATAATATATATATATTTTATATATATATATATATATGTATATCATATTATATATATAATGTATATTATATATATTATATATATATATATATTATATAATATATATATATATATATATATATATATATATATATATATATATATATCTATCTATATCTATATATATATTTAGTATATATATATATATATATATATATCTTTCTTTCTTTCTTTCTTTACCTACCTCTTCTTCCCAAGACTGGGAGTAAGGTGCGCTACAAGCATCGGAAAAGAAAAGCAGTAGGAGAATATGACAAATGTCGAAAAGAAAGCCCAGCCTTACCGCCCCCTCTGTACCATTAATTAGTGAAAACTCGTCACAGTCAGAAAATCCACCTAGAGCTTCATGGGACCTCGACGGGCCCCACTATGGATAAATGCGTCAAATGTAAGGGTTCCTTCCCTTGGCCCCAGGTGGGCCACAACCATGCCCCCATACAAAACCCCGCCATTCTCTCCTATCATGCACCTTTATTCTCGCCTCTGCCAAACTCACATTTCTCTCCTTCAGACATTCGTTCACCGACTCAATCCACTTTCCTTCGGTCTCCCAGCTGGTGGTCGCTTCCCAACACACTCACCACGTATACATCCGCCTTAACCAACCGACTATCATCATCCTTTCCACATGACCCAAACCATCGCAACATACTTTCATTTATTCTCTCATTACCCCTTCTTCACACCCACACAGCTCTCTAATAAGTTCATTCCTCATTTTATCAATTCTTCTCACACCTAGCATGCCTCCTTTAAGATTGTCCATCTGAACACATTGAACTTTAGATCTATACTTCTTATTCCAGACCATAGTCTCACTACCATACAATAACACAGGTAACAACATACCCTCATGTAAGACCCTAGCGCACTCAAGACTTTTATATATATATATATATATATATATATATATATATATTATATATATATATATATATATATATATATATATATATATATATATATATATATATATATATATATATATATATTATATATATATATATATATATATATATATATATACTATATATAATATATATAATTATATATATAATATATATATATACTATAATATATATATGTATATATATAATATATATAATATATATATATATATATATATATATATAATATATATATCTATATATATTATATATATATATATATAATATTAGTATATATATATATATAATATATATATATATATAATCGTTAAAATAATCGATTGATTTGTCGACATAGAGATCAGCATATTACGCTCATCAGAATATAAAGATCAGCACAATACGCTCATCAGAATATATAAAGTTCAGATTAAGAACTTGAAGAAATTCTAAGAAGAATTGAATATTGGCCAGTGCAATAATAGTTTAGATTATGTGCACTGCAAGTTAGAATATTTAAGAGATTATACTCTTGAAAGCCTAGGGTCTTCACTATAACTAGAATAGTTAGTTAAATAGTGGGATTTTACACTAGATTATTTTTTTAAGCTTATTGAGAAAAGTTTGTTTTCCCAAGCTCAAAACGAAGTAGTTGACCCGTTTTAGCTTTCCAGAATATTGTTAAATTAAACGCACTGACAGAACGATATTTGATCATTTGAATATATGAGAATAAACTTTTAACTTGCACGAAGCTTTACAGTGAAAATTGTTACCGGCACGAAGCCTTACAACGAATGATTTCCAATAACAACCTATCAGTTCGAAACCAAAAGACGAATGAATATTCAAATACCAAAAAATCGCTCTCTTCTTTTTGCATTTAGCAACCCCAGGTTTCCAAGAAATAACCTCTTTTCTGGCAACTCTTGACTACAATTTTTATATCCTCCCGGGGGGGGATGGCTTCTGGCCTCTATAGGGCAGAAGTCAGAACTTGACTACTTGGAATGAATATTTTGAAAAACAGCTGCAGAATATTTAATCTGATTCTTCCGATGAATCATACATCAGAATATTTTTTCTTGCAGCTTCTGCAGCTTTCCGCTTAGGCCGACTATTTTGGATATCTCTATCAGCTGGCGTTGATGAGCTTCCAGCATCCGTCGCAGACGTAGAAGGGGGGTTCACCCCTCCAGGAATATTTAATGATGGATTTGCTGGAAGGACAGGGACTGTGTTTGACGATGAGGGTGTTGAACCACTATGGGTCAAAGAAAGCTCTAGGGGATACAAATATTTGACTGGATACAAGCTGACTTGTCCCCCAGGAGTCCTGACGTACACCGATCTGACTTTATTGTCGTCGCCGATTATAAGATCTACGACTATCCCCATCTGCCAGTAAGGACGTTCTTTCACTGGACTTTTGATAAGAACAACGTCATTCTTTTTGACTAGATTATTCCAGCTGACCTGGTAGAGATCTCTTCCAGTCTCTCTAAGACTGAGAAGGTACTCATTGTACCACCTGGTACGAAATTCTTCGAATTTTTCTGAAGAATATTTCAGTGACTTTACTAGCTCTTTCTTAGCCGAAGTTGAGTCCCAGAACTGATTATTTGACCCAGCTCCGGGTAATGCCATAGCGGTTTTTGACAAAGGTTTGATGAAATCGTTGGGAGTGAGAGGTAATATTTCATTTGAACTGGTGGTGTAGGTGAGCGGACGTGAATTTATAGCATCAGCAATATCTGACAATATCGTAATGAAGTCGAAATAATTCAACGAGGAACGTCCAATTGTTTTGAATAAACAATCCTTCACCACACGTATTAACCGTTCCCACTGGCTTCCTACCCATGGGCTATACAGAGGAATTCGCTTATGCGAAATCTGATTTTTTCGTAAAAACTCACTTCCATTTTCTGATACGAGGAAAGTTCCTAAGAAATCAGTTCCTTGATTAAAGGAGCGCGCGTTGTCGCTATAGACGCAGTCAGGCACTCCGCGAAACGATTAACAAATCGTTGGAACGATTGAATAAATGATTTAGATGACATGTCATCTATAAGGTCTAAATAGACCGCCCGAATATTTAGACAGGTGTAAATGAGTATGAACATTTTTTGGGCTGGGCCAGAGCCTTTGACTTTGACCCACCAATGTTTGGTGTAGTCAACACCTACATGCTTAAAAGGCCTGAATAATTCCACCTGGTCTTTTGAATAATTGGTGAAGCGCGGGTACCGAAAAGCAAAATTATTGAACTTTTTGCAGATTATGCATTCCTGCAAAACATTTTTGATAGAGGTACGCGCTGATGTCACCCAATAGCCTTGGAGCCGAATATTTGTAAGAGTGGCTTGTATGCCTAGATGCTTGCACTTATGATGAGCATCTCTAATGATTAACTTGGTGAGGTGGTGACTTTTTGAGAGCAAGATGGGATTAAGTACATCATAATTGTAATAATTGCATCTTGACAAACGACCTTTGCTCCTGATGAGATTATTTTCATCCAAGAACAAGTTCAGATTATTTACCAAGTCCGGAACTTGGCCAGTGAAAGAAGGATTATTTTTAATCTCTTCTAAAAATTGAAGCTCTTTCGAGAACGATTCTTTCTGCATTGTCTGTAGACAATACAGACGTGCCTTCAAATCATGATTAATTGTCACACCTCTTGACAAGGCTCCAAACTGGAATAATAAAGCTACTACTCGATATAGCTTGTGCAAGTTTGAATATTTGGACAACTCCACCACAGGAGGCTCATTAGGACTTAACCTTGAATAATCCGCAAAAACAGGAGATGCTGTTTCCAGTTCAGCTGATGGCCAGTAAATACTATTTAAAGAGAGCCATTTTGGCCCTTTTGCCCAGAAGGACATGTTCTTTTGAAACTCTTTGAAGGAAATACCTCTGGTCAGAAGGTCCGCTGGATTATTTTCAGTTCTGACGTAGAGAAATTTAGGACTTAACGAATATTCCTCTTGAAGCGAAGAGCTCATGGTGCGAATATCTTGCACACGATTCCTCACGAATATTTGCTTAACTTTCGAGATCCTATTTTGGATCCAATGAAGAGTTATCTGCGAGTCGGAGAATATGTTCAATTCCTTGAACTTGACACCCGACAGTCCACTTAACATTTGTGGTAAGCACTTTAATGCTAAAAACACAGACAATAACTCCAAACAGGGAAGCGTTCTTCCTTTTGCAGGAGCGATTTTTCCCTTTGACCAAAGAAGATTTGGACCCTCAGTCGCAGACGAGACATACACTACGAAGCCATAAGCAACAGTGCTTGCATCGCAGAATATATGGATACTTAAATCAGAGTCACTTGACTCAAATGAAGATCTTCTAAAAGAGACCTCCTTCAGAGAGTTAAGGTCCTTGCTCAACTTCTCCCATGAATTTTTGATTTCGGGAGCGATTATATCGTCCCACCCCATGTCCACTTCCCAGGTTTTCTTCATAAGAAGACGTCCTCGAACGGTGACGGGGAGGTAAAGGCATAGGGGATCGAATACTTTTGAGATCTCCGACAGGAGCTGTCTCTTGGTAGAGACAATATTTAATGAAAAGTCACTAAGACTCAGACTATCTTGAACGGTATTATATAAATACCCTAAAACTCTTTCTTCATCACTTTGATGAGTTGCAAGTTTACCCTCCTCCTTGAATATTTCTTTGAGGTCTGGACAATTAGAGTTCCAGGAGCACAAGTTGAAGCCCCCCTCACTCATACGTGAGGTGGCCTTTCGAAAAATATCTTGAAGTTCGTCTACAGATGAAGAAGTGTACAAAAAGATATTATATATATATATATATATATATTATATATATATGATATATATATATATATATATTATATATATTATATATAATATACATTATACCATTTACATTTGAAAAATCTTTAATTTATAGGTCTAATCTGCAGAATATTTTTGATTCGATGCAGATTATTTCAACGCACAAACTACTTCTACAGAATATATAAGTGTGTGTTTAAACAAAACTAATCAGTTTTGTACGAAAGACGATTTTTTAATGAGAAATATTTTTTCTTTCTCAGAATATTGAAAAAAGCAACACACAAACTATATAAATAAATTATTGAAGAATTTCCAACGTAGGAAATTTTAATATACGAGATGAAAGTTTAAACTAGTCTACTGACTAAATACGAACGATATAAGTTTTAACTTTTAACGAGTAACGAGAAAAATAACTTTTTAAAGTTAACAAACTTTTCTCAAGATAATATAATCGTTAGATTATATCATTTTATTGAATAAAGATCAGCATATTACGCTCATCAGAATATAAAGATCAGCACAATACGCTCATCAGAATATATAAAGTTCAGATTAAGAACTTGAAGAAATTCTAAGAAGAATTGAATATTGGCCAGTGCAATAATAGTTTAGATTATGTGCACTGCAAGTTAGAATATTTAAGAGATTATACTCTTGAAAGCCTAGGGTCTTCACTATAACTAGAATAGTTAGTTAAATAGTGGGATTTTACACTAGATTATTTTTAAGCTTATTGAGAAAAGTTTGTTTTCCCAAGCTCAAAACGAAGTAGTTGACCCGTTTATAAGCTTTCTAGAATATGTTAAATTAAATGCACTGACAGAACGATATTTGATCATTTGAATATATGAGAATAAACTTTTAACTTGCACGAAGCTTTACAGTGAAAATTGTTACCGGCACGAAGCCTTACAACGAATGATTTCCAATAACAACCTATCAGTTCGAAACCAAAAGACGAATGAATATTCAAATACCAAAAAATCGCTCTCTTCTTTTTGCATTTAGCAACCCCAGGTTTCCAAGAAATAACCTCTTTTCTGGCAACTCTTGACTACAATTTTTATATCCTCCCGGGGGGGGATGGCTTCTGGCCTCTATAGGGCAGAAGTCAGAACTTGACCACTTGAAATGAATATTTTGAAAACAGCTGCAGAATATTTAATCTGATTCTTCCGATGAATCATACATCAGAATATTTTTTCTTGCAGCTTCTGCAGCTTTCCGCTTAGGCCGACTATTTTGGATATCTCTATCAGCTGGCGTTGATGAGCTTCCAGCATCCGTCGCAGACGTAGAAGGGGGGTTCACCCCTCCAGGAATATTTAATGATGGATTTGCTGGAAGGACAGGGACTGTGTTTGACGATGAGGGTGTTGAACCACTATGGGTCAAAGAAAGCTCTAGGGGATACAAATATTTGACTGGATACAAGCTGACTTGTCCCCCAGGAGTCCTGACGTACACCGATCTGACTTTATTGTCGTCGCCGATTATAAGATCTACGACTATCCCCATCTGCCAGTAAGGACGTTCTTTCACTGGACTTTTGATAAGAACAACGTCATTCTTTTTGACTAGATTATTCCAGCTGACCTGGTAGAGATCTCTTCCAGTCTCTCTAAGACTGAGAAGGTACTCATTGTACCACCTGGTACGAAATTCTTCGAATTTTTCTGAAGAATACTTCAGTGACTTTACTAGCTCTTTCTTAGCCGAAGTTGAGTCCCAGAACTGATTATTTGACCCAGCTCCGGGTAATGCCATAGCGGTTTTTGACAAAGGTTTGATGAAATCGTTGGGAGTGAGAGGTAATATTTCATTTGAACTGGTGGTGTAGGTGAGCGGACGTGAATTTATAGCATCAGCAATATCTGACAATATCGTAATGAAGTCGAAATAATTCAACGAGGAACGTCCAATTGTTTTGAATAAACAATCCTTCACCACACGTATTAACCGTTCCCACTGGCTTCCTACCCATGGGCTATACAGAGGAATTCGCTTATGCGAAATCTGATTTTTTCGTAAAAACTCACTTCCATTTTCTGATACGAGGAAAGTTCCTAAGAAATCAGTTCCTTGATTAAAGGAGCGCGCGTTGTCGCTATAGACGCAGTCAGGCACTCCGAAACGATTAACAAATCGTTGAAACGATTGTATAAATGATTTAGATGACATGTCATCTATAAGGTCTAAATAGACCGCCCGAATATTTAGACAGGTGTAAATGAGTATGAACATTTTTTGGGCTGGGCCAGAGCCTTTGACTTTGACCCACCAATGTTTGGTGTAGTCAACACCTACATGCTTAAAAGGCCTGAATAATTCCACCTGGTCTTTTGAATAATTGGTGAAGCGCGGGTACCGAAAAGCAAAACTATTGAACTTTTTGCAGATTATGCATTCCTGCAAAACATTTTTGATAGAGGTACGCGCTGATGTCACCCAATAGCCTTGGAGCCGAATATTTGTAAGAGTGGCTTGTATGCCTAGATGCTTGCACTTATGATGAGCATCTCTAATGATTAACTTGGTGAGGTGGTGACTTTTTGAGAGCAAGATGGGATTAAGTACATCATAATTGTAATAATTGCATCTTGACAAACGACCTTTGCTCCTGATGAGATTATTTTCATCCAAGAACAAGTTCAGATTATTTACCAAGTCCGGAACTTGGCCAGTGAAAGAAGGATTATTTTTAATCTCTTCTAAAAATTGAAGCTCTTTCGAGAACGATTCTTTCTGCATTGTCTGCAGACAATACAGAGACGTGTCTTCAAATCATGATTAATTGTCACACCTCTTGACAAGGCTCCAAACTGGAATAATAAAGCTACTACTCGATATAGCTTGTGCAAGTTTGAATATTTGGACAACTCCACCACAGGAGGTTCATTGCCACCTTGAACAACAGCAAAAACAGGAGATGCTGTTTCCAGTTCAGCTGATGGCCAGTAAATACTATTTAAAGAGAGCCATTTTGGCCCTTTTGCCCAGAAGGACATGTTCTTTTGAAACTCTTTGAAGGAAATACCTCTGGTCAGAAGGTCCGCTGGATTATTTTCAGTTCTGACGTAGAGAAATTTAGGACTTAACGAATATTCCTCTTGAAGCGAAGAGCTCATGGTGCGAATATCTTGCACACGATTCCTCACGAATATTTGCTTAACTTTCGAGATCCTATTTTGGATCCAATGAAGAGTTATCTGCGAGTCGGAGAATATGTTCAATTCCTTGAACTTGACACCCGACAGTCCACTCAACATTTGTGGTAAGCACTTTAATGCTAAAAACACAGACAATAACTCCAAACAGGGAAGCGTTCTTCCTTTTGCAGGAGCGATTTTTCCCTTTGACCAAAAAAGATTTGGACCCTCAGTCGCAGACGAGACATACACTACGAAGCCATAAGCAACAGTGCTTGCATCGCAGAATATATGGATACTTAAATCAGAGTCACTTGACTCAAATGAAGATCTTCTAAAAGAGACCTCCTTCAGAGAGTTAAGGTCCTTTCTCAACTTCTCCCATGAATTTTTGATTTCGGGAGCGATTATATCGTCCCACCCCATGTCCACTTCCCAGGTTTTCTTCATAAGAAGACGTCCTCGAACGGTGACGGGGAGGTAAAGGCATAGGGGATCGAATACTTTTGAGATCTCCGACAGGAGCTGTCTCTTGGTAGAGACAATATTTAATGAAAAGTCACTAAGACTCAGACTATCTTGAACGGTATTATATAAATACCCTAAAACTCTTTCTTCATCACTTTGATGAGTTGCAAGTTTACCCTCCTCCTTGAATATTTCTTTGAGGTCTGGACAATTATATCTAAGAGACCGACTTCTCCACAAACGCAGCAGAATATATATGCGCGAATATATGACCTTTATGTATAATATATATATATATATATATATATATATATATATATATATAATATATATATATATAATATATATATTTATATATATATATATATATAATATATATGATCTTTATATATAATATATAATATATATATATATGACATATATATATATATATATATACATTATACATACATTGAAAATCTTTAATTTATAGGTCTAATCTGCAGAATATTTTTGATTCGATGCAGATTATTTCAACGCACAAACTACTTCTACAGAATATATAAGTGTGTGTTTAAACAAAACTAATCAGTTTTGTACGAAAGACGATTTTTTAATGAGATTCAAAAATAATAATTAAAACAAAAACAAAAAAACTTATACATTAAACTAATATAAATAAATTATATTGATATAATTTTTATCATATATTTTGAGACATAACTCGTGTCTACTGACTAAATACGAACGATATAAGTTTTAACTTTTAACGAGTAACGAGAAAAATAACTTTTTAAAGTTAACAAACTTTTCTCTCAAGATAATATAATCGTTAGATTATATCATTTTATTGAATAAAGATCAGCATATTACGCTCATCAGAATATAAAGATCAGCACAATACGCTCATCAGAATATATAAAGTTCAGATTAAGAACTTGAAGAAATTCTAAGAAGAATTGAATATTGGCCAGTGCAATAATAGTTTAGATTATGTGCACTGCAAGTTAGAATATTTAAGAGATTATACTCTTGAAAGCCTAGGGTCTTCACTATAACTAGAATAGTTAGTTAAATAGTGGGATGTTACACTAGATTATTTTTAAGCTTATTGAGAAAAGTTTGTTTTCCCAAGCTCAAAACGAAGTAGTTGACCCGTTTATAAGCTTTCTAGAATATGTTAAATTAAATGCACAGACAGAACGATATTTGATCATTTGAAAATATGAGAATAAACTTTTAACTTGCACGAAGCTTTACAGTGAAAATTGTTACCGGCACGAAGCCTTACAACGAATGATTTCCAATAACAACCTATCAGTTCGAAATCAAAAGACGAATGAATATTCAAATACCAAAAAATCGCTCTCTTCTTTTTGCATTTAGCAACCCCAGGTTTCCAAGAAATAACCTCTTTTCTGGCAACTCTTGACTACAATTTTTATATCCTCCCGGGGGGGGATGGCTTCTGGCCTCTATAGGGCAGAAGTCAGAACTTGACCACTTGAAATGAATATTTTGAAAACAGCTGCAGAATATTTAATCT
>JABUQX010074855.1:0-10000 GCA_015478945.1 Trachelipus rathkii | reverse complement strand
AGTACATTCGCCGTGTACGTGCGTGAGTGTGTGTATACCTGACCACATGCTCATGTACTTTCATGAGCGTTTTTTACCCTCCCCCCCTTAGTTCATCCCCTACCCCCTATGACGTAATCACTCAGAAGTAGATTATAGGCTGGGCCAGGGTTCGAGCCCTGCCCAGCCTTCCTGGAGAGATTTTCCCGTGGGCCCCCTGTGCGAGCTATCTTCCTATGTACCTTTCCTGTCTGGCGTTTTACCCTGGGGGGTTGGCCCCCAGGGGTCCCCTATTTCTATTCATTCGCCATGTACGTGAGTGAGTGTGTGTGCGTGAGCACATGCTCATGCACATTCACGAGCGTTTTTTACCCTACCCCCCTTTGTTTATCCCCTACCCCCCTTTGTTCTCGTCACCATATACGTTTAGGCCTAACTATGTGCTCATGTAACCACCCTAATCCGTGTACGAGGCGTAGCCTCGTACATGGGTGGCGTAGCCACGTCCATGAAAGTAGCTGAGCTACTTTCAAGGCTACTTTCATGAAAGTAGCTGAGCTACTTTCAAGGCTACTTTCATGAAAGTAGCTGAGCTACTTTCAAGGCTACTTTCATGAAAGTAGCTGAGCTACTTTCAAGGCTTGAAAGTAGCTGAGCTACTTTCAAGGCTACTTTCATGAAAGTAGCTGAGCTACTTTCATGAAAGTAGCTGAGCTACTTTCAAGGCTACTTTCATGAAAGTAGCTGAGCTGGACTCGAAGGCCAACGCGAACGCGACCGCGACCGCGACCGCGACCGCGACCGCGACCGACGAGACCCCGCAGGCGCAATATTACTGAAAGTGCGCGACCGCTAAAATATTTAGCTGGTTATGTTTTGTGTTGGTACATTTCAATAAAAATATGTTTTTGGGTGGACTGTCTTTACGTCTTTACGTCTTTACGTCTTTACGTCTTTACGTCTTTACGTCTTTACGTCTTTACGTCTTTACGTCTTTACGTCTTTAGGGTACGTAAAAACGTGTTTTTACTACCCCTAAGGACGTAAAGACGTTGCGCAAGCTGTACAGAAGACCCCCATCCCACCCTCTGAGCGATACGTCTTTACGTCTTTACGTCTTTACGTCTTTACTGTCACAACATCAATTTTTGTTTATTAAATATGATATATATATATATATATATATATATATATATATATATATATATATATATATATATATATATATATATATATATATATATATATATATATATATATATATATATATATATATATATATATATATATATATGGTACATGTGAGCTGGATGACCCGCAAACTTGAGTAGTTTTTTTTATGTTGAAAAAGTTAAAAATGCAGTATAATTGACAAGAAATTGCTTTCGGAGTGAAGCTCAGATTCTTTCCTTTTTTTAAATTTTTTATTAAAAATTGTATGAACTTATTTCGAATTGTGTTTAGTTATTAATTATTTTTTTAGGTACGAATTTTCGTTCAAATAAAATAAAATGATAATTACGTTTTATTATTAAAATTAAATGATAAATACGTTTTACAAATAACTTAAAAAGGCAAAATATCAGAAAAGAGCAAGGAGAATTATCTCGAAAAGTATGACACTTACAGGAAAACCAAATACATATTTGAAAAACTCGAAAAGTACGACACTTACAAAAAAATAAATTACATATTTGGAATCAGCGTATAAAGCTTATTATATGCAAAGTCGTTTTATGATTTAAAACTAACGAATACCCAAGGGTAGACCGCATTGATACCAGGAGTCGGGGTCTCTCAGCCTCTAGGTGGACGACGGGGGGGACTTCGTCCCCCCCTCTGTCCCCCATCGGCTCGAGCCCCCTAATGGAAATATATTTCCTTGAACTTCAATTTTTAGGGGGCTCGAGCCGATGGGGGACAGAGGGGGGACGAAACGACTTTACATATAATAAGCTTTATACGCTGATTCCAAATATGTAATTTGTTTTTCTGTAAGTGTCGTAATTTTTTTTTTTTTTTTTTTTTTACATTCCGGTAATAAGCTTTATACGCTGATTCCAAATATGTATTTGGTTTTCCTGTAAGTGTCATACTTTTCGAGATAATTCTCCTGGCTCTTTTCTGGAATTATGCCCTTAAAAAAAAATATTATTAAACTGGATAAAGTTTAATAAAGTACCAAAATCGTACAAAATATTTTTTGTTATCGCTCCTTTACCTTGGCTCTCTCTCTCTCTCTCTCTCTCTCTCTCTATATATATATATATATATATATATATATTTAAATATATATATATATATATATATATATATATATATATATATATATATATATATATATATATATATATATATATATATATATTACACAACATATTTTCTTTTAAAAGGAACATTAAATTTGAAATAGTGGACTTCATCATTAATAAAATAAATTGACTTTTCATTCTTTTTTTAACCTAATTTAATTTTACCCTAATCATGAAAAATTTAAACAAAATTGTAAATACTTTACCTAAAATTTTATGACTAAGAAAAACGCATTCAATTACATGAACTATATATATATCTATATTATATATATATATATATATATATATATATATATATATATATATATATATATATATATATATATATATATATATATATATATATATATATATATATATATATATATATATATATATATATATGAAGAAGATGAAAAAGAAGAAGTCTCACAGAGGATGTATCGGTGCTTAACAGGTTTATATATGTTTTCAGTACTCGCTAATGAGTCTGAGGACCCACTTAATGGGTTCCTAGCTGAATGACAAAGGATGATGATGAAGTAAAAATGGGGGTATAGAGCTGAAAAGAGATAGGAGATGGAGGTACTCGCACCAAAAAACTTGCATTTCGACTTACTTTATCAATCCAGTGTACAAAGATGTATGTAGTTAGAGTTTTTATACGTAGATTCCTATATTTTATTTATTGAAAACTTGTTTCATTGTTAAAGTTTTTGAAAAACATTTTGTTTTTCAAAGAAAAAGTTGTCAAATTTTCAATAAAAACAATGTTTTGCTGACCCTAAAGCAGTAAAACAAATACCGCAAACCCCAATGGGTACCCCTCCCCAAACTCTGTCCATCCCGTGTTTTACAGCTTTACTGTTTTACTATACTGATTTACTGTTTTATGTCCTAGCAGAACACGCATTTAATGAAAATAACACTCGTATAACAGTTATAACATTGGTAGCTGTAGTAGTAGTAGTAGTAGTAGTAGTAGTAGTAGTAGTAGTAGTAGTAGTAGTAGTAGTAGTAGTAGTAGTGGTGGTGGTGGTAGAATCACAGTGAAGGTTGACATGATAAGCGGTATATGTGCAAAGATAGCTAAAGAAGAAGAACTACAGAACTACAGAACACCGACTAGCAAAGACTTTACAGTCCACTCAAGGCTAGTCTGTTTAGTATTTTTGTTTATTTAATTTGTTGGATGTGTCTACAGTTATTAAAAAAAACCTGTTATGTATTTTTGAAATAAGCATATTATTTTACCTATTTCTATGTAACATATGAGTCTGCTCACTTAGAGCAGATCTGCTTCTAAGCAACCAAACATCATAGTATGTTAAGTATTTTTGTTTATTTATTGTGTTGTGATCGATTTGATCACCGTCTTAGAACAGATATGTTCTATGCGGTGAACATCAAAAATATTTACTACAGTTATTCAGTGTGATCGATTAGATCACCGTATTAGAACAGATATGTTCTATGCGGAAAACATCAAAGCCATCAACTACAGCCATTCAGTGTGATCGAATAGATCACAGTCTTAGAACAGATATGTTCTATGCGATAAACATCAAAGCCACTTACTACAGTTATTGATTACAATTATTTGTAACAGATGTTCTATGCGGTAAACATCAAAGCTATTTATTACAGGTTAAGTGCGATCGATGATATCACTATCCTAGAACGGATACTTTGCAAGCCATGAACATCAAAGCTAATACAAGCCGTAATTCTTTTTACGCTGTACTTATAACATTTTCTAAATTATTTCAATTTTTTTAGTTTGATTTTACCATATTCAGGATACTACAGATTCTTGTGTTTGAATAAATTAAAATCGAGTTGAATTGACGTTCACAGACCAATATCCTTAAAGTGTTTATCTAACTTTTTCTTGAATGAATCAATGTTAGCGCTGTTCACTATTTCATAAGAAAGACTATTCCACTTCTCGATTACATCGTAAGTGAAGAAATTCTTTGCTATATTTGTTTGAAATCGTTTATGACAAAGTTTATGCCCATTACTTCGTGTTACATCATTAAAATTATATCTGAAGAATTGCCTGTAATCGATATTGTCAAATTTATTTAATATTTTGAAAACTTCTATTAATTTTCTTCTCAATCTTCTTGTCTCTAAAGAATGGATATCTAATTCACGTAGTCGTTGTTCGTATGATTTACCTCTCAATTCAGGGATTAATTTGGTTGCCCTTCTTTGAATTCTTTCAATTTTTTCTATGTCTTTTTTGAGGTATGGACTCCAAAACTGAACTGCGTATTCCAGATGAGGTCTAACTAATGTTTTATAGAGAGGAATTATTATATTTTTATAATTTATATTCGAAGTTTCTGGCAATAAATCCTAGAGCTTTATTTGCTTTTTTAACAGTTTCAGCACATTGTTTCGCAAACTTTAAATCCTTATTAATTAATACTCCTAGATCCTTTTCCTCACTGACAACTTTGATAATTGTGTCATCTATTTTGTAATCATATTCATTGTTCCTACTCCCAAAATGTATAAACTTACATTTATCGGTATTAAATTTCATTTGCCATGTTTTTGACCAATTTACAATCTTGTTTAAGTCGCTTTGGAGTAATTGATGATCTTTCTCACATATTATGCGATTTCCAAGTTTCGTATCATCCGCAAATTTCGAAATATTGCCTAAAATATTGTCATCTATGTCATTTACATATATAATGAACAGTATTGGACCCAGGACAGATCCTTGGGGTACACCACTAGTAACATTCGTCCAATCTGAGCATTCACCATTGATAACGACTCGTTGTTGTCGATCCGAAAGCCAATTTTTAATCCAATTTAAAAGTCTTCCTTGAATACCATGAGCTCTAAGCTTTTCCAATAATCTTTGATGAGGGACGGTATCAAATGCCTTTTGAAAGTCTAAGTAAATGACATCGAAGGATTTATAATTATCTACATCGTTAATAACCACATTAAAAAATTCTAGCAAATTTGTTAAGCATGATCTATTTCTCCTAAAACCGTGTTGGGTATTCTTGAGCAATCCATGATCTTCAAGATGTGCAACTAACCTATTAGTTAGTATTGCTTCAAAAAATTTTGCAATAACTATAGAAGTCAAGCTAATTGGTCTGTAGTTATTCGGAACCTTACGATCTCCTTTTTTGAAAATGGGAGTTATATTAGCAATTTTGAAATCATGAGGAACTATTCCTTCCTTTAAAGACTTATTGAAAAGCATTGTCAAAGGTTTCACTAATATGTCTTTCAAATTTTTGAGATGCATTGGATAGTATCCATCTGGTCCAGGTGATTTATTTATTAATAGCTTATCAATTTGGAAAGCAACTTCCTCTTCTAGAATTTCAAATGTATCTAAAATGTTGTCTGCATAAAAATCCCTTATGTCTTCCATGCTAGGCAGGCTATCTAGATTCTCTTTCGTAAAAACTGTCGAGAAAAATTATTTAAAATGTTTGCCATATCAGCACTGTTTGATTTTAAATTACCATTAATGTCCAGTAAAGGTCCAATTGATTCCTTAATGGAACTTTTGTTATTAACATATTTGTAAAACTTTTTAGGATTAATTTTACATTCACGAGCAATATTAATTTCATAGTTTCGTTTATAATATCTAATTAATCGTTTGCAGCTTCGCCGACAAGCTATGTAACTATTATTATTTTCCACTGAAGGAGACGACTTCCATAGTTTATATGCTCTATTTCTATTACTTAAAGAATCTCTAATTTCATTATTCCACCATCTTGGCTTTGAATTTGGTAAAGTTAGCTTCATTTTATATGGAACAAAATCTTTTTCTTTGTCTTTAAATATTTGTAGAAACGTATCCCACATTACATTTGCATTTCCTGTTAATATCTCATCCCAGTCATAGACAGATAAACTGTCTTTTAAGCCATTAAAATTAGCGTTCTTAAAATCTGGAAATTTCAAGTAATTGTTGTGTATTTTGTTTTCAATATTAATGGTAAATTTAATCATGTTATGATCACTTTTACCAATGGGTTCTATAACCTCAAAACTTCTTACCAAGTTCAAGTGACTCACTATTAATAGGTCTAAAATATTGTTTCCCCTCGTAGGGCAATCAATTATTTGAAAAAGGAAATTATCTCCTAAGAATTTTAGTAATCGCTTTCCTTCTGGGTCTGCATCAAGTAAATTATAGTCGATATTTGGGCAGTTAAAGTCTCCTACAATTATTGTGAATCCTTCTGAGACTCTGCTCAATTCTTTATACAAAGCTACATCTATTACTGATTGTGAGGACGGTGGACGATAGACATTTATTAAGTTCAATTTTATATTCGATGTTTCTATTTTAACACCAAGTATATCAATTTCATTAACATCAGCTAGTTCCAGCTGAGTAGTTAGATATATATTTTTAATGTAAATCATAACGCCACCCCCTTCCTTATTATTGTTTCTATCCTTGAAGTATAATTTATAGCCATTAATTTGAAATTCCGAAACAAAATCACGATCTTTAAAGTTGCACCATGTTTCATTAATTGTAATTATATCGTAATTTTCTATATAAACAATAGCTTTAAATTCATTTATTTTGTTCCGGATACTTCTTGCGTTAAAAGATACCGCTTTCATTTCGCACATATCGAGCGAGGACTTGGACCGTTCCGAAAAACCTGTTTCTTAGCAATTGTCTCTCTGTGTATTTTTCTAACCTCTGTGTCCAAGAGTCGACCCAATCTTGCATCACCAATGTCATTCAAATGAACCCCATCCCTTGCAAATAAACAATTTTGATCAGTAAAACTTCCCCAAAAATTAGCAAAAGAGACGTTTTCATCCTTGCAAATTTCTTCCAGTCTGGTGTTGAAAAATATAGCCTTGCTGGAAAATCTTAAGCCCATTAAATTACGAGGCAAAATTCCCAGACACAAAACATTACCTGTTTTTTCTTTCAGATTTTTAATTAGTCTTCTATATTTGATGATAAGTTCGTTGACCACAGTTTCCTTTTGGTATACGTCATTCGATCCAATCATGACACATACTAGACTCTTATTATCCTTAACTTGTAAATCCTTCAATTCATTTTCAAAATTATGGATTCTTCCTCCCGAAACGCTTTTATATTTTCTTTTTGTAGGATTACGCGAAATAAATTCTTTATTCATGTTACGTACCATTGAAGTTCCAATCAAAACTGTTTCAGTTTCACATTTTTCAACTTCTAAGAGGGAAAAGGGATTCGAGGTCGGTAGTTCAAAGTTAGGTCTTAATTTGGGTTTGACTCCATTAGAGACCCTCGTAAATTTGTCTTTGTCATTGTCCTTCGAATGGTCACTTTGTTTTTTCTCTGTATTTCTACACAAGTCTAAATTGTTTTTAAAAGAACTTAAGGCTCTTTCAGCCACATAAGTCCCCTGTGAAACATTATTAACTTTGCTCATCAAATTCTTTGTTCCAATGATTAAGGAATTTTGTTTAGGGGAGTTAGTCACATTTATGTTTTTCTCTAAGTTACCTATCATATTTTTTAGACCAATGATTTCATTTTGAATATTCTCTATATTTTTTTCAAAGCTACAGAAGTAGCAGACAGAAAATTTATTAGCCAATGTATTTTCAGGAAAATCTGAATACCACCGGCTAGTATTACAACAAGAGCAAGTGAAGCGGGTTGCAGGCATTGTTAAAATTTAAATAAGTTGCTTCACCAAAAGCAAAATTATTAAAAATAAAAATAAAAATCTGAAAAATTAAAATTCAATTAATTGTATTTCAAATTATAAAATAATAATTTTATAAAGTGAAATAAAAAAGTTATAAATTTTTATACCTTTAAAATTTTCTTCTGTAATTTTTATATCTTTCAAATTTTCCTTCTATTTCCTACTGTTTTAATATTCCGTACACAATTTAACACGTCTTACGAGTTTGAAGTCTAGTCAGCGACTGAAGAAGAAGAAGAAGAAGAAGAAGAAGAAGAAGAAGAAGAAGAAGAAGAAGAAGAAGAAGAAGAAGAAGAAGAAGAAGAAGAAGAAGAAGAAGAAGAAGAAAAAGAAGAATAAGAAGAATAAGAAGAAGAATATATTATGACCTCAAGCGTATAATAGTTATAACGCTGGTAGTAGTAGTAGTAGTAGTAGTAGTGTAGTAGTAGTAGTAGTAGTAGTAGTTGTAGTAGTAGTAGTAGTAGAACTAATATTAATTCACTCGAACCTCGTTTCCACACTTTTATACACAATTTTCATACCAGGAAAATTTACCAATTTTAAATACAATCAATTTTTATATAAAATATATATATATATATATATATATATATATATATATATATATATATATATATATATATATATATATATATATATATATATATATATATATACCAACAAAAACAACAACAACAACAATGCCGAGACCAACAATACTAACAACAACAACAACAACAACAACAACAACAACAACAACAACAACAACAACAACAACAACAACAACAACAACAACAACAACAACAACAACAACAATGCCGACATCAACAAAAACTTAGGTCCCCAAACTATCTTTATCAAATATAATACCATTATGGACAGCGAATAAAAGTTGACATTAACAAAATTCTCCAGTGAATCTAACCATGACCAACGTTTCTAACATAATTTTCTAACATAGCTAGATTTTTCAGATTGAGATATTAATAAAGTCACTTATTTTTATGTTTAGTACGGAAACATTTCAGTAAAAACACGTTTTTACTGACCCTAAGGACTTAAAGCAGTCGGGGCAAATAGCCCCGCCTGCATGGGTCCATCACACCCTCTCTCTCTCCGACCCATGCTTTACTGCTTTATAGCTTTACGTACTGTTTGTGCACCCATTTGCATGAAAATAACAGTAATAATAATAAAGATTCTTACTACCTAGCAGCAGAATACTGGAACCAGAAGTAAAAGATGCTATAGATTTACTTAATGTATGTTACATCAAACATTAAGCTAGAATGGATACAGAGTCCGTATAACAGTTGTAGTGATAGTGGTAGTAGTAGTAGTAGTAGTAGTAGTAGTAGTAGTAGTAGTAGTAGTAGTAGTAGTAGTAGTAGTAGTAGTAGTAGTAGTAGTAGCAGTGGTCGTAGTAGTAGCAGTAATAGTAGTAGTAGCAGTAATAGTAGTAATGACAGTAGCAGTAATAGTAGTAATGGCTGTAGTAGTAGTAGTAGTAGTAGTAGTAGTAGTAGTAGTAGTAGTAGTAGTAGTAGTAGTAGTAGTAGAAACACAGAGTGATTTTTATTACTATTAAATATATCACCCCAACTCTATTCAATCGTATACATTTTTAGATTTTCACTAAGCTTTAAACACGGACTTAAATTGTAACATTTAATAAAAGTTTTCCACTGAACAACTTCGAACCACTGAAGCTAAATTAAAACTAATCTTAATTCGTATCAGTGAATGACATCCCCGACTGCGATTGGTCCGTTAAGCCCAATCACAGTGAAGGATTGTTTGATAAGAGTTATAAGTGCAAAGTTCCCAAAACATAGATAGCTGAAGAAGAAGATGAGTCATCGGATGCTCTGGTTCAGGAGCCTGAGTCGGAGCCGGACGGGAAGTCTGGCTCCAGACCCGGGTCTGAGTCGCGCGAAACAGTCGCAATATTACTACGCAGACGCTGAAATATTTTCTACTTGAGATGTTATAGGGGCGAAAAATGGTGAATATTTATAT
>JABUQX010074854.1:0-7500 GCA_015478945.1 Trachelipus rathkii | reverse complement strand
CCCCCCATAACCCCCTAACCCCTCCAACCTCAACCCCAAAACCCCATCCCCACCATCCCGCCACCCCTCGAACAAAAAAAAAACAAAACCAATCACGAAAAAATGAAAATAAAGAAATCCCAACAAACAACACAGACTACAAACATCAGCCCAAATATCCCAACCAAAAAAACCAAAAAAAAAAAACAAAGAAAAAAAACCAAAAAATAAACCCAACTAATACATGAACCAAAATCAAATAAACACAAAACAGTCACAAATAAAAAATACCAAAATAAATATTAATAAAAATAAAAACAAAAAAAGAAAATATAAAAAAAATATTTATAAATATAAATATATAAAATACATATAAGAATAAAAACAATATAAAATAAAAAAATATAAATGTGGAGAATTGATAAATAAAAGAATGTCAAAAATTTAGACATATACTATATCTATAAAATATATACAAAATGGAATGATAGAATATCAATATTATATATATTCATGATCCAAACTTTAAGAGGCTTCACATTTTAATTTCTGTAGATATTTAATGTAAAATTTTCATTTTCATATATAGATGTATGATATAAAAAAATAATACTAAACAATAATATAAAATAATGAAGAAAGGATTCCGAAATTATTAATAAATATATGATAAGAAATATTAAATACCATAAAAAATACATTTATAATGACTTAGTCTCCAGATAAAATGTTTTATGATTTGTTTGGATGCATTATATTATTTTTTTTAATTTTTTATTTTTTTCACTTCTTTTCATATATTGGTTTTTATTTATAAATTTATTAGCAAGTATTTAGTGTGCCCTCTGCGAACATCTTGAATAATAAGATTAATTTAGGTAAGAAATATAAAAAAATTAATACATTAATGAAGTATTTTAATAATAAAGTAATCTTAGACTTTCATTAGGCTTGTAGATGATTATGGTAATAGGATCAACCTAATTACGTGAAAGAATGCAAAAAAATAGGGTACCACAAACCAAATAATATAATATGTTTTGGGTAATAATATATTTTCCGTTTAAGTATCGATATTTTTATTTCCTAACTCTATTTCTAATATGGATATAAAACAAAACTTTGATAATAACTATACCAAATTTAAATAAATCTAACCTTGAACTTAAATAGGAAAGTCATGATAATATTAGCAACCTCTAACCAATAAGAGTAATTAACGGATGCAGAGAGTATGAAACTCATAACCTTAACTTCATATATGGATATCACGATGCCATGTAAATTCTACGAACCTAACTGCTACACGGGATCTACTTTGCAAAAACGATAACATAAGTATAACCTCATATCGCAATATAAAACAAATATATCTGACGATAAGATAAACTATTTGCAAAAACTAACAAAAACACAATTCAACAGAGACTCCATACAGCTCTTCGATCCGGGTAAGCTTTGCCTAAACGTAACACGAATGCGTTAACAAAAAAGTGCGTTATTATTTATAATAAATTTATTATATCTTTTTACGTTATTTAAAAATTTTTGAAATACTGCCAATTACAATTTTAATTATGTTTGTATCATATATAATATAAACAATATTATGAAATAAAAAGTTAAAAATAATAAATAATATAATATAATTAAAAAATACTATTAATATAATAAAATAAATAATTAATATATATATTTATATATACTATAATTATTATAATAATATAATATAAAAAAAATAATATATTATAATATATATATATAAAAAAATCAATAAATAAACATAAAAATAAAATAATAAGAATATATAATAATAATATATTAAATTATTTAATATATATAATAAAATATATTATAAAATACTATATATTATTATTTAATAATATGGTGAAAAAATACCACCACTCAAACGGAGCTGAAGCCTATATACTTTTCAATGGATATAAGACGCGAGGTACAAGGATAAATAAAATACAGGAAAAGCCCGCCCAAGCCCAAAACCCTAACGGCAAAATCTCTTCAGGTTTGGCGCAGGACCGTGGGTTTTAAGAGAGGAAGATTCATAATATACATAGTAGGAAAAACAGAAGATGGCAAAGTGAGAGTATCACAACAAGTAAAAGCAGAAAGTGGTCTGAGATAATTAAGGATGAGCACCACATAACGAACGAGTTATATGAAATTTCAATGCTCACGCCAAATAATATCATGACGAAGAGAAGCATGGACTAACGTCCAGGCAATATAGAGGGGGACGCAAATGTGAAGGTGGAATGCGATAGCTGCCAACTCCTCTGAGCATAATCTACCGTTGTATGATACCTATTTATTGAAAGAGAATAAAACGATTTAGTTATGCGCCAACGTCACCGTCGTCAGAGATAGAGGGTCAAGTAAGTTTGAAAATATGGGATATAATAGATTAGATATTAAAATATAAATAAGACTCTTAGCTTTAGACTCAACCTCTATTCCAAATATAGTTAATAAAAGGGGTGGAGCCGAGCCCCCCAGGATTGTATTGAGAACAGTACTCCAAACAAAGGAGCGCGAATAAGGCCCTATATCTATAACTGGAGTAATAGACATGATGTTAAGAAGGAAAAATTAAATTTCCTACAGCAAACCTAGCATAAAACAGTAACTATCACCAGTTTCTTTGAAGGCTTTTTTTGGACATTTTTTACATTAAGAAATCCTAACTTCGTGTTTCCTAGATAATATTTTTGTTTATGTCAGACCAAGAATATGTTGTTTAAGTTGTCAACAGGTGAGACGTAGAACCGTCAAAAAAAAATAGCGAAAGTTACCGGAGGTGTTTTATAGAAAGAGCGGAGTAATTATGCTAAAGTTAGTTGGAGTTTTTCAAAGAGTTTGATTATTCACAAAGGTTGTTGGCGGCCCCACCGGGAAATCCCATCCCAAGTCAGGCTAAAGAACAGAAATCGGAAAGCTGGAGAAGATCATAGAGGCAACTCTAGATGGGCCAAAAAGAGGGGTTTAAGCAGATTTATGGAATGGAGTAGGAAAGAGAATGGGAGAAGATTGAAGTCGTATAAACATCCAGCATAAAGACGTTGAACAAAGTGTAGACAGTAACATAAGCTGAGATGAAGATCAGGTTAGATGAAAAGTAGTGAAAATCAAAAGACAAATGAGTCCTTAAAATCTTGAAGGAAAACACCACAAAATTAAACAGAGAACAGGAGGAAGAAACTGCAGATCGCTTCATCAACGAGTGCTTATATGGAGGGACCAGAGAGAAAACTTGACAAAAAGTAAGCAAAGAGAAGGAGGAAACCCAAAGGAAAGGGAGCTTAGATAAGTATTGTGACGCATGCGCATACTCGAAATCATAATAAAGCCTTTTTAATTAGATATATCGAGCTCCATCACACCCAGACATTCCCCATAGTTACTCACTAAAGGAAGCAAGGGATAAGACCATAAATCAGTAGGATAATAGGATAGGATTAGAATTGTCTACAGTCATTGACAACCTCGAAGCGTCGAGAAAGCCAATACTGAAATGATCTGAGAGAAAAGAACGGAATTGAGACTCCAGAATGAGTGCGCATGGAAATGTAGTAGTTATAAGAATAGAGTTTTCAAATGATCTATAGAATAGAAATTATCATAAGTTAAAGGAGCCTATTAGGAACGAAATAGTTGGAAGGATCAGAGCGTGCAATGCCCTTTTTTCGGGATGGTTGAGACATTATTGTAAGCGCGCTTCCATAGCACTGAGATATAAAATGTCCACTAAAGAATAATAATAAACCGCAATTAAGCAGAAGTAAGAGTTGAACGAGGACTAGGGGCCAGCTCGGAAAGCACAATAACTCCCTCAAAAAACTACGGGAGGAATGCCATCCGGAAAGCCGACGACCACCGGACACTCATAGATCCAGATCCCAGGCACACCAGGCAAAAAAATGATCGATAAATCGCAAGGAAAGAGGCATAGGGCAAACCTTGACATATAGAGGAGGAAGTAAGCAGGGAGAAAGAGAAATGCCGGATAAAATACGTCCAAGGTAAATGAATAAGATGAAAAAAGGAGGAATCCGAAAAGAGTATATGAGTGCTGGAGGGGCTCTTCAGTAGGAGAGATTAGCTACAGAAACCGAATCAGAAGCATAAAAAGGAAGCTTATTTCTCTAGGTAAATACAAAAGTGATAATAAAGATTTTTTTGGCAAGAGGCCAGAAATTTTATCAGTGGGAGAGCCAAGTAGGTTTGTCGCACTTTCTTTTTTAGTGAAAGCGTGCTTAGCCTGTCGAATAATAGCCGCAATCGATTATCGTAGCAGAGGTGGAATTAGTTAAAGAGTGGAGAATTAGGAGAACTGAAAGCAGTTTTTTCCATTGCCCAATACGCAAATGTCTCTCTCCTGAATTGAGCGAGAGAACGTTCCCCATCGAACCATGGATTTAGAAAGAAAGATTTAGATATTTAGTTGAAAATGGAATGAACCCGCTTTAAACAATACCCTCGAACGATTACGGCTCATCTCCCTCTATAAGGCACCTTCTAACGTACCTCGAGTCAAAGGCAAAGATCACCCAAATGCAATTAATAGTTTGCAAAAGAAACGTTCGCAATCACGCCGTCCCCAATTTAGACCCGATTAAAGGATGCCAGAAAGTACGTTTTTGGGGTACATGGTGGACAGGGATTGTTGGAAGTTCGGTTATCAAAAATATTCCGACATCCGTACTCCGACCTCCACCCCCTTGAAAAATTACCGACTACCGACTCCGACATCCGACTACCGACTCACGACCATCATTGAATTAATTACGAGACTCCGACTCAACACTCCGACTTCCTACACCTTTTGAAAATTACCTGATCTCCGGACTCCTGACTCACTAACTTCCACTCTAGAAAAATATAAATTCTTATGTATGAAAAATTATTAATAGGTCACTATTATATAAATATATAAAATATATAAAAGTAATATATATATATAAAAAATATATAATAAATAATAATAACACCAATAATTAATAATTTATAAAACTATAGAATAATAAATAATACTAAACAAATATAACTAACTAAAATGATGTGACGGATAACAAGAACGGGATAAATAAAATATAATAAATAATACCATAATATATAATATCACCATAATTATATATATATATATAAAAATGATCAATATGATAAATTAAATAAAATATATAATAATATGAAGTAATGTTGTACATAGATAGATAGATAGAATAATAGATAAAAAGTGAGACTATGGTTTGGAATTAAGAGGTATATTGAGATTATAAATAAAATGGGTTCAGATGGACACATACATCCCGCCCGCGTGTTACGGTAAGTGAGGAAGACCACGAGAAATAACAATCGAGAAATGACACCGTATCTAGATAATAGAAATGTAAAGAGGCATGTGGAGTTATAACAATTAGAGAAAAATAAAATGAAACAGTGAAAATCAGTTAGGATAGAAGTTTCATCATGGGAAAGGCAACATGCGATGATAGTCGAGTTGTAATAAGAGGAAGATGTATAAGTAGCAGTAGAGAGATGTAGAGAGAGGAATTGCCCGGCTGGAAAAAGAAGACCGAGGAAAAAGTTGGATTGAAAAATCCTCAGTAAAGAACATAGATTGCACTACGAGCATCCAAAAAGGACAAAGAAGAAAATGATGGAGTTTAATGGCCAGAGAGAGGCGAGAACGAAGATGAGCCTCATAAAGTTGATGTCAAACTGCGGAGAAGATTGGTTTTGGTGAGGGGGAAATATTGTGCAAAATCCACCTTACGGCGCCTAAGGGAATTAACCCCACATGAAGAGATGCCATAGTGAGGGAATACCGTCGCATGTCCAGTATAACAGCTTCCTAAGGACTACGGTTTTCGAATCCCGCCCGACAGAAGTCTACCCTCAACCCTAAAAAAAGACAATTAATCCAAAAGGCAGAAAAGAGAAAAAAAAATTAAAAAAAAAAAAAAGAAGTGGGAAAAAAAAAAAAAAAAGGTGGGTAAGACTTGGGCTTTCTTTTCGAACTTCGGATTTCATATTCTTATCTACTACTTGCTTCTCATAGTTATTACTAAGTGCATTGACTTCGACATACCTAACCACCCAGGTCGCTGGATAAAAATAGTAAGATAGTTGTCGATACAAGCGAAAACATGATGAAATGAAAGATTAAAGGTCGTTGAACTAATATAAAATAAAATTATAATATATATATATTATATAAAAAATAGATAAAAATAATAAATACTTAATAATATATTAAATAAATATAATAATATATATATAAATAAATAAATAAATAATATATATAATATATAATATATATATCATATAATATATATAGGGCACAATAGCAAAAAAAAATAATCGGAGAGTTTTTTAGATTAAGAAATAAATAAACCCATCCCCGCATACCCCATATAATAAATAAAATACATAACGTAAAAGTTAAATGTACCACTATAAATAAAAAATAATAAATATAATACCCAATAATATATATAATATAATATATAAATATTATATATATAATAATAATATAAATAATAATAATATATATATTTAAAAGTAAGAGAAAGATATAGTATATATATAATAATAAGTAAAAATAATATAAATAAATAATAATATTAATAAATATATATATAATTTATTATATAATAATAAATAATTAATAAATAAATAATTATATAAAATAAATAATAAAATATAATATAATAATAAATATAAAATAATATATAAATATAATAATATATATAATATATAAAACCGTTATATAAATACATACTAAAAATAATTATATAATATATATATATATATATAATAATAAATTATTATACAAAGGCTGTGCACCGTTAAATGAGAGAAAGTTAACGTCGTTTATTTTTAATCGTTAACAAAAAATGATAACGACGTATTATTAATTCATTAAAAGAACGTTTAATTTTGGTAAAGAATATCATAGAAATCGTACTAGTTTAACGTTAACCCGCTCTTCACAATATGTAGGAATAGTAATAATTATTGTAAATTTCTTTTATTATAATAATATTCCCTAAAAATATTCATAATGATATTAAGCTTATCAGACAAATTAATTAGGCTTTGAACCCTATAGCAGATGCTTTGCCGCTTGCCGAAGAATACCTTCCAAATCGTAAATACTTTATTAATTAATTACTCAATACTGGGTGTCCGTAAAATGAAATAGACAGATATTCTTTATTTATAACAGCATTAATATACATATATTCATTATCATTTCATACTATTAAAGGAGGAGTAAGTTGCCATAGGTTTCGAATATGCACTTGCGCCAGAACGGGTTCCTGATAGGTCGACATACGCGCATGCGCGAATTCAGATGTAGTCTTCTCTAGTGGGTGGCGCATCTAGTGACTGACAATGGCGAGTCCTGAGCTTAAGCTTTCGTGTTCTACAATGAACTATAAGTGAATGAAATCTGTAATTACGAATTCAACGTGCGTATACGATTATCATCTCTCTCCT
>JABUQX010074853.1:12500-25709 GCA_015478945.1 Trachelipus rathkii | reverse complement strand
GGGCAATATCAAATTTCCTACTCTTGGTTACAGCTAAATGCTTGTTTGCTGTAAAATGTACATAGGGGATTAAAACACAAAAAAAAAAGAGGAAAGGTTAAAAAGAGCTTGTGTTCCCGATATTCATGAGAAAGCACAGTACTCTCCTTTTGCTATGAGGGTGACGCAATGGTGGTGGTATGCGAGAGATTAACTCCCTCAAGCACCTACCGTTGAATTACCTATAGTAAAGAGATAGTGCACAAATGTTAAGCAGCAGAGATAAGAGGTTTAAAGGAGTTTGAAAGCAGGGGACAGTTTATTAGTCTTTTAACCAAACACTCAACCCTTTCCAGGAGAAGGGTGGAACTTAGCCCCACAAATGTACAAGGACGTATAAGACCCTTATATAATTGGAACAGCTTCAGAAGAAGAAAATTTCTGCAACCTGAACAGGACTCCCAGATTTTTTTTTTTGAAGCCACCTTAGAAACCATTGTAATATGAGGTTTCCAATATAGTTTATTGTTTATGATCAGACAAAGAATATTTATGTTGTCCACAGGTAAGAAGGGAGAGCCATCGAAGGAGATAGGATAATTGGGAGGAGTTTTTAAGAGGGAGATGTGAAGTTGAGTTTTTAAAGAGTACGACCCAACCAGGAATTACTATCCAGATTGGGAATGGAATCAGAAGCTAAGTCAAGAAGCAACTCGAGATGTAAAAGAGGGAGCATATTTGAAATGAGTGGAAGAATGGAGTTGACTCATCTGTGTAAGAATGAACAGAGTTGGAAGTGGAGCCGAAATCATTCATGAAAAGTAAAAATAAAGCTGGAGGTTAAACAGAACCATGCGGAACACACAATTAACAGCAAATAAAGAAGAGGTCACTCCATCAACAAGTGCCAATATGGAGCTATCTCAAAGAAAACTAGACACAAGTGAGCAAAGAGAAGGAGGAAACTCAAAGGAAGGAAGCTTAGAGTATAGTGACTCATGCCATACCCGTCAAAGGCTTTTGATATGTCAAGCGCCAGCACACAAGACTTCCCATAAGAACAGAAGATCATAAAATCAGTGATAGGAAAGAATGTCAACAGTTGACCTTGAGCGTTGGAAACCATACTGATGATCTGAAAGCAGGGAATGAGATTCCAGATAATCTAGGAAATGAGTTGAGAAGGGTTCCAAAGATTTTAGATAGAATACAAGTGAGAGCTATAGGAGGATAGAAGAATCAGTGGGTACCCCTTTTCAGTTGAACATTGAAGAAAAGTGTTAGTATTAAATGCATGGAGAGTAGAGCCAAATTAGGACAGGCACCAGTTCAGAAGCACATTCCCTCAAAATATTGGGAGGAATGCCATCTGAGCTACTAGCGTTTCTAATGTTCATAGATCTCAATATTTTATGCACCCAATATATATATATATATATATATATATATATATATATATATATATTATATATATATATATATATATATATATATAATATAATATATATTTATTTATATATTATATATATATATATATATATATATATATATATATATATATATATATATATATATATATATATATATATATATATATATATATATATACCGTATATATATATAATAATATATATATTCTATATATATATAATATATAATATATATATATATATATATTATATATTATATTATTATATATATTATTATTATATATATTATATATTATATATATATTATATATTATATATTATATATATATATATATATATATATATAATATATATTACCCCATGTTGTTGAGGGATAAAAATTTGAAATTTAATTTTAAAAATTATAGTTAAATATAATATTATATGAATATTAAATATGTTTAGCAAACATCGCATATGTATATATGGATACTTCTTATTATATTAGAAATATTATATTAATAATATATATATATATTATAAATTACCTATATATTATATTATATATATATATATAATATATATATAATATATATATATATATATATATATATATATATATATATATATATTATATATAAATATATAAATATATAGTATATATATATATATATATATATATACCCCATTTGTTGAGGGATAAAAATTTGAAATTTAATTTAAAAAATTATAGCTAAATAAATATCTTTCACATTTGTTAAACAAACTATTCAAATCATTATAAAGTAAACAAAATTATAACTTACTACAAGAATGGTAGTGATAATGCATGCTGTTGTGTAGGTCCTCGTTACTGGAGGTATTTCCATATATTCTTGTCGAAATGTTCGATGAGGCATTTTCACTTCAATATAAAATAACTTATAAATATAACACTTGAAATTTTTAAAAATTATTCTGTGCTTACAAAAAAGTTGTCGCTAAGTTCCTATATACATCATAATTTCTTTAAAAAAAAAAATAAATGGAAAAATAAAAAAATTAAAAAAATAAAGTATTGTTAGTCTGGTACTAATAAAGTTTTGAAATCCTCAGGTACTATAAAACTTGAATGATAACTTCAACCAATTAGCATATAAATAAACCATAATGTAGATATTTCCTGGTGCATGAACTTGAGAAAAATGTCAGAAAATTAAATGCAGGATAACTATGCTATGCACCATTAATTCATCCCAACTTCTATTAATATGAAACAAATTCATATTAAAGATTGAAAACCTTTTCTGGAGATGAATAATGAAGAAGACCTTTTTGATAATGACATCAATGAAATACAGAAAAAAAAATGTCTACAGTTCTTTTCAATTATGACTTACTGAAGAAAATTGACAATCTAGCAAATTTTAAAAGCATAAAAGTGGAATATACCATATCATAATCATGTAACATTGGTCACATACAGTATCACAACTTTTTATGACCTCATTAAACAACCTTGTTTATATTTGATTATGCTATAATGCAGCATTTTCTTTAGATTTAATGAAAACCAAACTACTTAAGAATCCAATAACTATACTCAAGCTACCAATATTCCTCAGTTTAAAAAAAAAAAAAAAAAAAAAAAAAAAATATTATTAGCCTACCTTAAAATTTTTTTCCTTTACCTATAGCTACATTCAATTTACAAAAAAAAAAAAAAAAAAGCCAGTTAGCAAGTTCCCATAGTTCCACAGATCATGATCTATTTTAACACAAGTTGTTCAATGCAATAGGGTAGAGCATTTCACATGTAACTAATTAAAATGTCATATTCATTTGCAACACTTTCTTTTGCTTTTAACATGCATATTAACACATATTTAGTGTTTTCATGTTCTATAAAAATCAGTATATTTTTAATTAGGATAAAAAAATAAACTTACTGACCTATCCTGCACAATTACCTAAGGCAGTAATAGTCAGATTCATAGTAATCATGGAGGTATTTTACCCTATAAAAACTGCAAACCCAAATTATTAATAAATAGATTAGAGGCCTAATAAAATGTGGAATAACAAATTTACACAATATATATAATAAAAATGATTTTTTTTTTTTACAATAAATAGTAACATATACACTTTTGGACTGAGTGACTGAGTCTTATCTACTTTTTATATTACTGGAACTTGCAGGAAACAGGATTACTAATATATGACATAAACACTAATTTTAAATTAAAATCATTTAATTTGAATCTTGCTAAAGATACAACTGCATGGTACCCAAAGTATATCTATGGGGGTTCATCCCCCATACCCCCTGATCCATGAGTACTAATGAATATCTTATTTGAAATGAAATAATTTTAATCAGATATTGTTCTAGGACATTAGGACATTAGGAATATAGAGACAGTAAAAAGCCACATGGGCCCTATCGAGACTGCCCCAGAGAAAAGAAAGTACACAAAACATTGCTCATGCAAAATCCACAAAGTACCCTTAGCGGCTTGTCCAATTTTGTTTTGTAACTACAAAATCACCAATTTGGCTTTAGTCAAAACTAATGATATATAAATATGATACCCAAACCATCCACATGCATTAATAACTAAGTTATGGTCACACATGCCATCTAACAATAACTGCTATAACTAAAACCCCCCCAATTTGGCTTGTCAAATTATTATATTGATACCAACCATCCAAAACGAATCTAACCGTTTCTTAAATGTTTCAATGGGAGTCACACTCAACAAACTCCTCTGGCAGACTATTCCAAAATAACAACCCTATTACTGAATGCATGCTTTCTTTCTTATATATAATGGCAGTCTTTCTTCTTAATTTTCTTAATTATGCCCCCTTGGTCACCCTGTCCATGTTCTACTATGAAAAAATTTATTGGGTCTCTATGTTATCAATAGATGTAAATATTTTGATAGACTTGTATCATGTCCCCTACGAGAAATCGCCTTTCTACAGAAAACATTCCAACCTCCTTCAGCCTCTCCTCATAGCTCTTACCCTCAACCAGAAATCATCCTTGTATTTCTTTACGTTCCACTCTCTCTAGCATATCTAGTCTTCTTTAAATAAGGGGCCCAAAACTTGTGCACAATACTCTATTACTGGCCCTAACATAGCTATTATACAGTTTACTTTATTCACTTCCTTGCTCTTGTAAACAACATTGCGATTTATTTATTGCCCAGCATCTTATTAGCTTTACTTTCTAGCTTCCAAACAATTTGATTAGCTACTTTTCCAAATTACTGCTGTATAATCACACCTTAAAATCTTTTCTTGGGTCCACAGCACTCAAAGCACTCCCATTCAATATCGTAGTTAAAACTTTTATTTGAGTAAACTAAGGTGAAGAACCTTACACTTTTACTATTAAAATTCATTTTGCCACTTATCTGCCCACCCAAGCAAGATCATTTAAGATAATTTTGAATCTTTATGCATCCTTCACTATTCCTTTAGGACTAGGTGGCCCCTTTAGTATCATCTGCAAACTTAGAAACCTTGCATTTTAAGTCCCTGGTCTAAAATCATTTATATATATGAAAGAGTAATAAGTGGCCCCAGCACTGAAACCTGTGGGACACCCACTCTTCACTATTTCCCATGATGATTTATTTCCATTTAGTTGTACACACTGGTTTCTATTTCGCACCACTCTTTAATCCAACCAAATGTACCACTCCACCTATACCACTTTGCAATAACTTTTTTCATTCAGCCTTATGTGGGGAACATTATCAAAAGCTTTTAAAATTCAAATATTACAATATCAACTGGCTCTCCTCTGTCAATGCCACAACATTTCAAAATTCCAATAAATTCTAAAAAAGGTTTGTCTGACAGGACCTACCCTTTCTGAAACCATGCTGGGTGGTCATACATACCTTGTTATCTTCTAAATATTTCTCTATATGACCTTTCAGTAACTTTTCCAGAACTTTACAACCAGAGAATGTTAACTAACTGGCCTATAATTTTCCCAAATCTTCCTTACACCTTTATAAATAGGGACAACATATGCTGTTTTCCAGTCATCTTTGGTACCTCACCAAATGATATATAGATCGCTTAAAAAATCAAATACAGTGCCTTGCAATGCTTAAACTACCTCTTTCAGAATTCTACATATATACCATCAGGCTGTAGCTTTACTTGGATCAATAATGGACTAATAAACGTTTAATATCTCATTTACATTCAAATTCAAATTCTGTAAGTCTACTTTTTACATACATACAAGAATTATTAGTCTCTGAACTATTATCTAATCTTTCCTCTGTAAACACTGAAGCAAAATAGCATTGAAAAAATGTTGACCAACTCCTTATCTGAACTCACTAAATTTTTCATCAATTTTAATTGGACCAATTGTCCTATTTCTTACTTTTAAATTTTATAAAAGCTAAAAAACTTCTTTTTAGGTCTATATTACTATTCCTTGCTAATTAATTTCTTGGCCTCTCTCTTTGCCTTTCATTATTGAGTGGTTTTAATTCATTTCTATTATTATTCCTATAATTTTCCTAATATTCTTAATATCAGTGTTACTAGTATGTTTAAAAATATCTGCGCTTTTCAATTAATTTTTCTTCTTATCTCCTTATCCACCAAACAGGTTTTCTCTTTGCCACCCACAAAAAACCCACCATAATGGGACTTATCACTTTTAAAACAACATCACTGACTCGCAAAAATAATACATTTAAAATTTGTATTAAAATGTTCCCACCAATGATAAAACAGCTTATTTGGTCTATTAAAATCTTCAAATCCCAGTCAACAGTAAACGCTTATACTTAAGCATTCTCGAAATTGGTAAAAAATCGCCATTTCGAGAAAAATCATATGATTCTTTTCCTTATTAATTGCAAATTATGGAGCCCAGATTATTTCAAACCATTCATATTAATCTAAATAACCATAACAATTATTGGTACACTAAGTCTAAAATCATCCTCACTTCATCAACACTCTCATCACCATAACTTTCATTTCCATTACGTTAAATTAAGATCATAACTAGTGACATCAGTATCATTGTGAGGATCTTAAGAGACACATCATGAGGTACAAAAAATTATTAACATGCTATTACCAAATTTATGAATTGAGAACTACTATGGTTCCAATATTAGACAAGGAATCCACAATGACACTGCCAGGAAAAATTAAAATCACGCCCATTATGACTATACCTTATTTCATTACTTGTGGCATTGCTGTCTTCAATTTTTCATTTCACAATTTCAGCCAGCTAAATTTCTGGCTCTGGCCAGAGAGTCTATAAAATGCCCTATTCTATATGATTTTTGTATATAAGGATATCTACCACACTGATTCAAAATCATGATTAATTTTAAAGTCAGTCATTTATACAGATTGAATGCTTTCAACATAAAGCGCACACCACCACCCTTCTTTGCCTCTACGCTTGTATAAATAAAGTGAATATCCCTCTATTTCATATTCCTGAAAGGGTCATCCATATAATTCTTCTTAACCCATGATTATTATCTGTCGTCAATAAAGATTACTCATTTATGGTATTTAATATAAATCAGCTCATCTTTTTTATTTCTAAGGCTATGAGCATTGTGTAAAAACAACACTGATTTTCGAAATGCTGTTATTTTTATTGCTATTCATCATTATTTAAACCTTTAACAACATTAGTATTATTTATCTCCCCACTATTACCATTGCTATTATTCTATTATTCGTATTCAGATTTAGCCCACCACCCCAACTTTACCTAGTTTTTTGCTAAACAAGTCTCCAACTGGTACTGAAAAGCTCAACACCTTTACGATTCAACGAACTCCATCTGCGCAAAAAGATCTTTGTCCAGAAATTCTTCACAAATCCAAAACCTAATATTTTCTGAAAACATAATTCTCCTAACCCTTTCATTTACCACCTAAGCCTACTCCCCCATGCCTGACTGCACCTAACCTAGGTAAAATCCCAGAATCATGCACCTTCTTCCACTAGCTTTTATCTTCTGAATCAAATCTCCTATAATCTCCTATTAATTCTTCTGACCTTCTATGCCCTATATCATTGTACCACATGCACAATCACCTCTGAATTAACATTTGTAGAATCAATCTCTCTATATATACTATCCACGATATCACTCACTTCTGGCACCTGGATAACATACTCTCAATCGTTCTTTTCTTATTTGGAAAAGTCCTATCTAGGTATCGTTATCATAGAGTCTCCAATTAGCAATTTATCCGTCTTATCTTCAGAAAATCAACATTTACTCATTGGCACCCTCTGATCCCTCCCATCTGGAAGACAGTCGGAACCTGTTACTGCAGGTCAAGGCTGACTGATTTCGAGATCCTAATCTTGGAATCATTTTTTCTAGTTTCTACAACTCTATATTCATCTGCAGACCAATTATACCCTACTTTATCCTTTTCCCTCTCATCTTTCTGCCTAGGTTGAATCACTATTCCTGTCTACCCCTATATCCCGCACCCCTCCTTGCCTCGACACCCCTACTAACTTTTTTCCTAACACTTCCCTCCTTTTCTCAACTCAAATACTTCTCTTCTTTCAATCCATTCACATTTCACATCAAGTCTTGCAATCTCCTTCCTTAACACACACATTCTCTGCATTTAAATCACAAGCAGGGCATCTATTAACATATTCACCTCTTACAGTCCCAATATCACACAGAGATACATACTTTTAATTATTATTAGCTTACTAACGTGTACCTCCTATTATCTTACCAACTACAGTTTAAATATCTAAAAAAGCCTAAAAGAAATAAACTACTCTCTTAAATAGAGTTAAAAATTTAAAACAATTTATTTAGCTTAGCCTAGGCCAGGGATATATAAAAGTTATAAGGTAGGCTTAACTGTAGTCTGTGACTGGAAAACCTAATTTAATTTAAATTATCACTAAATTAAAGTAAAATTAATAAAGACTGTATTAAAAAAATTAAAGATCTATTTAAGAATCCAAATAAACCAGACACAGAAAACAGTAAAACTCTTACCTATGTTAGCCTATGCTAGAGTTTACAATATCAAAATTATCACCAAATTAATATAACAATTGTTAATGACTGTAGTTATATACACAGCAGTAGTGTAATTAGAAACACAACACTAATTTGTTTACTAAATTCACTTTCAAATACACAAATTATATTAATAAAATTGGAGAGCAAAAATTAACACAACCTCACAATTTTGAATCAGCTGTTGTGCCCATCATAATCACTTTCAAATACACAAATTATATTAATAAAATTGGAGAGCAAAAATTAACACAACCTCACAATTTTGAATCAGCTGTTGTGCACATCATAATCACTTTTGCTCTCATAGTGTATTTTTGTTTTTATTAATTTAGCCTTTTATCCTTTTTTTTCATCAAATTTGTTGTTGTGTATTACATTAGGTAGTATATATATCCATTAAGCATTCTCTAATCCATTTCCTTATATTTTGTGATAGTAGTTTCCATATGGTAAAAATTTTTTGTGATTGCTGTGAAGCTGCCCTTATTCACTTAGACCAGTTCCCAACTTATTTTGGCCATGCCCCACTTAGACCTCTCAAAAATGAAAGTGTGTCAAAGTTTCATGACCTGTAACTTTGGAACTATCTAACCAACAAACTTAGGATAAAGATTATTCTCATTTTATCAATAAGATCTATCGGGATGCCAAAAAATTGTGGAAATCAAAAAGGTTAAGTGTTTCTGTGTGGGTGATTTCAAACGCATGAAATCCCTCACACAAAAACATAACCTTTTCAATTTTCACGATTTTCTGCATCCGGATAGATCTTATTGAGAAAATGAGAATGATCTTTATCCTAAATTTGCATGTCAAATAGTTCCGGAGTTACAGGTCATGAAACTTAAACCCCTATTTCAAAGATATATATATGAAAACCCTATTTCAAAAAAAGGTAATTATTTAAATATCAAAATTATTAAATAATTAAAATATCAATAATGATACATAAAATAAGAATAAAAATGTGGTGGCCCAATTGACCTCATTCATGGGACAAATTTTAACACTTTTTAGAATTCATATTTTTCTTATAAATTTAATTTTTTATTTTAATTTTTACTTAATATAAGTAACTGTTTATTATATTAAAATTAGCTATATGTAATAAAAATAATAATAATAATAATAATACATAAAATAAGATAAAGGTAATTGTTACCCAGAGGGTTGTCGCCCCCGATTTTTATGAAAATTACAGGATATACTCTAAAAAAATAATAATGAAGAATAGTGAAAACGAAAATTGTCGCTCTCTTTAGGAAAAAAAGTTACAGCCTCTCAAAGTTATTGAAAATCCCATAGACTTTTCAATATTGATCGATCCAGGTTAGGTCTCATTTCAGGCCCTCTAAGTCAGGTTATGATAAGTTTTGTTAGGTATACACAGAGAAAATCTATGTAGAATTAACAAATCTTATCATAACCTGAACTAGGATGGCCCTAAAACGAGCACGAGCCCACTAATTTATTTAAGAAAGTCATATGGAGAAAATTTAACTTATCCAAGAGGCTTGTAACTTTGTTCCTAAAGAGACTGCCAATTTTCGGCTTCCACTATTCTTCATTATTATTTTTTTAGAGTATATCTTTGGATTTTCAAAAAAAAAAAATTTTGGTTTTTTTTTTTTAATAACAAATCCTATGGGTTTTTTACAACTTTGAGAGGCTGTAACTTTTTTTTCCTAAGGAGAGCGACGACTTTCGTTTTCACTATTCTCTATTATTATTTTTCTAGAGTATATCCTGTGATTTTCATAAAAATCGGGGGTGACAACCCTCTGGGTAACAATTACCAAGATAAACAATAATTCACCCCATCATCAATTTTTATGAGGGGTGAATTGGGCCAAGTTAGGCCCTGTGATTTAACCACTATGTACAATTTTGAACAAAAATTTACTTTGCCAGTTTAAACCTAATATACTCAACTGTATACACTGAAAAAATAATTAAAATATGTCCACAACTTTTCATTTTATAACAAAGTTTCAAAAGTGAAATTCTATTTAAGGACATTTTATACTCTAATATATTATATTTTTTAAAAATATAAAAACTCTCTAGAATTAAAGATAATCTAAATAAAACTTTTAATACTACTGCGTTGCTATAAAATGACCAAAAAAAATTTTTTTTTTTAATTTACAGTAGACTGATTCACCCCCCAAAAATGGCCACCCCGCCCGACGCTAAACAAATCTTATTGTAACTTGAACTAAGATAGTCCTAAACCGATCTCAAGGCCCATTCAGTTTTATAATGACAATGTGGGAAAATACCAAACTTTGAGAGGCTGTAACTTTTTTTCCTAAAGAGACTGACAAATAATTTGTTTTTAATTCTTCATTACTATTTTTATGAGTCTATGCTGTGATTTTTATAAAAATCTGTTTAGAGGCCCTTATTGTAAATAATTACCCCAAAAAATAAATGAAAACACTGAATAACATTACATATAAGTATGGCAATTTTTTATTAGCAAAATGTGGCAGTATTCTTTCATACCCATTTCAAGTTTGATTACTTTTAAAACAATAGATTTTTTTTTTTAGAGTTTTTTAAACAACTATTACCATTTACTTTTTTTTAAAAAAACTGAAAACAGGTACTCTATTCCATTTGGAATGTTCTGAACACACTTTTTATAGTTTCTCAATTAGTATTTGTCACCATTCAGGAATTTACAATACCACAAAGTTGTTCCTACGAGCACATTTTTATCTAGTCGGCAATTACTAAGCCACGTAGGCCTAAGCTCTGTTACCAACATTAGGGTCTCAACGATTCATGTAGAAATATACCGATATATTTGTATAAATATAGATTTGCTTAATTCTCCAATTAAAAGTAATTAAATTTTTGCATGTCCTATTATGTAAAACCAAAACAATTAATTATATTAAAAATAAAAATAATAACAATCACATAGGGCCATATATTGTTGATTTTACTTTTATACTTTTGTAGTCTAACGATCACCAATTCACGAAACAGCTGCAATGCAAGTTAATTAACTAAAGTATCTAAAAAAATTCAATTTTAAGGTTGAAAGGTGATCAACTTGGAAGTTGGAAATGTAAAAATATTAAAATTTAATTGTTTTTTAATTAAAAAGGTTGGGGCATAGTATAAATAAATATAGTGTTTATACTATGACTGGGAGTTTCATATAAATAAAGAAATACAAATAAATTTATAGAAAATATAAATAAGTTGCACGCACAAAATACTGACAGATCGCAAAATAGCTGAAAATACTAGCTGCGTTTCCAGAAGCCCGAGTGCAGCCCGTGTGCAAAATCGACTCGGAAACGCTTCGAATTGAAAAAAAAATTACATTAACCAATTAGAAAACAGGAAATTTGAGTACCTGGCCGAGCGCACCCGTCGGATCAGCTGACAATTGTAAACAATACTCTTATACTTATATGTATATATTTTATGAATTGATACGATATATTAGTATCTTAATATAAAAGTTAACTAAATATGAAAAAATATTTGGCAAGAAGCAAGAAAGACATGTTTTGTAAAAAGATTTGTTTGTAAACAAAGTATTCTTCAGCTCAGCCCGCCCGTTTATTAATTCTCGAAATCGAGAATTTAACAACGGGCGCCTTTACGTGTCGTAGATGTGCTCAAACGGGCTCTGGAAACTATGCATGTGCGCCTGTGTGCCCATCCTGGCTGCAGTCGGACTTCTGGAAACGCAGTTACTGTGTGTCCGTGTTTAGCAATGTTGACACTTGATTTCACGCCGTTCACGGATAACTCCAACGAAAATATTATCTCAGAGCAATGGAGTCAGTATATAAAACTTTATAGTATAGGTCAAGGTTCTAGTTTAATATTTTTAAAGGCCAAGGTGGCCCCCCTCAAATCTAGGGCTTTGCCCTCTTGTGGAGTTGTTGGTCTGTGTTTTTATTTTTCAAGTGTATCAACTCAATATTATAAGAATTTCTTAATGTTCAGTTCAAAAGCATAAAGGTCTTTGTAGATGCTCAAATAGTTCTTTCATGGCTTCTGTCTGGAAGATCAAAAAATAAAAGATATTTTTGTAAACAATAGGCTCAAAGAAATTTATCAAACCAAAAAAGAAGTTGAGCAAGAGTATAGAGTATCCATTTCTTATGCTTACATCAATACTACTGAAAACCCAGCAGATCTGATTATCAGAGGTGTTACAACCTCTATTTTTATTTCAAAATTACCATTATGGCTTAAGGGTCCATCTTGGATTCTTCTAGATCAACCTCAGTGGCCAATAGTAAACTTAAATGTTTGTCTGAGGCCAATTAGGAAAATACTTTACAATGTCACACATCTGTGGTTGTTACTCAGTCTGTTTACCTTGATTAAAGAATACTCAATTGTACATAAGCTTTAAAAAAGTAACTTCAAAATATTCAAATTCATTAGCAGGAGTAAGGGCAGGATGAAGATGGCTCAGAAAGCCTAACTCTAGTGGTTGAAGATAGGCAGCGCATTGTGTTTTAAGGAAAATATTTATTTTCTCCAAAATCCTAAAAAGGATGAAATTCCACTGCTAGTTAATCAGCTTAATTTATTCATAGATGATAAGGGCCTCATCCGATCCAAAGGGAGAATTGCCAAGACACTTTTATATAATGATGATGTGATAAATCCAATTCTTCTTGGCAAGGATCATCATCTCACTAGATTAATCATAAGGGATTTTCATTCTAGATGTCAACACTTGGGTGTTCAAACCACTATCAATTTCATCAGATC
>JABUQX010074853.1:0-7500 GCA_015478945.1 Trachelipus rathkii | reverse complement strand
GCAAAAGTGATGGCTTTATAGTTGGTCAGGATATGGAACCCGTCCTTCCAAAAAGATACCTAAAAATGGCGAAACAGCAATACATGTTCAAGCAACTCCCAACAAGGGCACTATAACCTTGTTTCAGCGATTGCCAGCTGCGCGAAAGAAGCAAGGGCCATTCACCTGTTGAAAGTGCTGAAGCACCGCACCTCAACAGCAAATCGGGAGGCATCTACCCTGCCACTCTCGCTGTGCGGTATCGTGGGATGAACTAAGAGAGTGGCGGAGGCAGGGCTTCTTTGGAAGCCTCAAAATCAGACTCTACTGCCGGAGACCAGTCGACCTTTGTGGTGCTGCCTCGCTGTTTAGGACAAATGAGTGCTGTAAGCTGGCCTAGGAGGGCTGCCGCTGATTTCAGAAACCTATGGTAAAAGTTAATCACAGATATTGACGAAGCTGCTTTTGGTTTTGGGGAGAGAAAAGGCGCGGATAGCGGCGACACGGTCTACGAGAGGGCAAATTACCCTCAGCCGAGACTGTGTGACCCAGGAAGGTAAGAGGAGGACGATACCGAAACTCACTTAGTAGGATTAGACCAATTTCCCATCATTCAACCTTACCAAAAGACGCACGTCAGGTTCAGGGTTCGCACGAGGGGACAATCGGATGTCCCCCAATGGTTTTTCAGAAAAACCCACCATTGAAAAAACCCTGAAAAAACCCAAATTTGGTTTTTTCAAAAAATAAATTATAGAAAAATAGAAAAATGTTTTTTTTTAAAAAGAGTTAATTTGGAATTAAAACCATATACATTTTCCTTTAAATTTTAATTCATTCAAAAAATTTTAATCTTAAACATTATTATTTTTGGTGTTTCCGTTGGACATCAATGTCTATCTTGATAGATCACATCTGTTTTACAAGCTTGCTGGCCTTTTGACACCAAGCTGTTTCTTAGCTAGACCAGTATGGCCAAATGTCGAGAAACACCTTTTCAATAGAGCAGATCCTCTATGCACAGTTTAAGACCGGAGCGAATATGCAGAATCCTTTTGCAAAAGATTGATATTTTTGATGTTACGTTGTTCCCATAATTTTCACCATTTTGAAGGACAAGATTTATATGTTCTTAATAAAGTTTCATCGAACATAGAGGATGGAAAAAAACTGTTATCTTTAATAGCAAATACCATGAAAGGTGCGAAATATTCATGGTTGTATAACTTCAACCAGGATTCAGCTTCATCTTGCTGCTGACTGGATAATTCAGATCCTATAAAGCGAAAATATATATATAATATATATATATTAATATATATTATATATTTATATATATATATATATATATATATATATATATATATATATATTATATATATATATATATATTATATATATATATTATATGGCTTATATGTATTTGATTAACAGCAAAATATTTTTTCAATCCGATATCTCAAAAACACTGGTTATCTATAGGTTTATTATAAATGTATTTCAGCTTAAATTTCATTACATACCCATGTTTTAGAAGATTTTCAATTTCATCATTAACCTCATCAAGCAGAGGACCAGAGATGTCTCTATCAGAAGGTGGATTATATCCTGGTCTGAGATCGCTTATCATTTTTTATATATTTTGTCTTCTGCTGCACGGAATGATATGTTATGCATAAAAAAAATTTTGCAATGTTTATATCACAGATTTTTTTTCCTTTTTGAAGATGTTTGTATGGCCAAAGGAACTTAGTTTGTGGCTGCATCACATCTACGTTTTTGGGGGAGGGGAGGGTAAAATGGAGATGAAGGAACTTATTTGATGCTTGAAGTGAAGCTGTTGAAACTGCTATCAGAATCACTCTCAGACGCCAATGCATTGATGAGATGGTGTAGTTGGACTGGGAATATAAGATCTTAGATTTATCGATTTGACTGTGAAGTGGAGGAGAATCATATTCATAAGGAGGCTGTTGTAATTGGGATATTTTGGTCTTTGGCTGATTCCTTGAGCCTAAAATTGAATCGCTGCACGTTGAATTTCTTTTTTCACAGTTTTGTAAATGATTTTCGAATTCTTTCAATTTTGGATGTTAACTCTGTGTCACAATAATTACATCGAACTTTTGAGCTATTTTCTTTTCTTGTGACTTCAGTCCACTCTGAACTTTGTTTCCTGCCACTTCCGGATAACATTGGCATTTTTTAAAAAAAATTTTTATTTTTTTAGATTATATATATATATTTTTTAAATTCATATATTTATAATATAATTGTATAAACATAAAGTACTGAAATATAATATATATAATATATATTATATATATTATATATATAAGATATATTATATATATATATATATATATATATATATATATATATATATATAATATATATATATATATATATATATATATATATAATATATATATATATATATATAATATATATATATATATATATATATATAATAATAATATAAAAACTGTAAATGAGTTAACCCATTTTTCAAAATCTGTGCAAAAAAATCCTGAAAAAAACCCTGAAAAAAACCTGAAAAAACCCAAAATCCTAAGTTTTTTCTGTCTTTTTTCTGAAAAAAAACGAAAAAACCCTGGGTCGTTGGGTTTTTTCGAAAAAAACCATTTTTTGGCAAACCCTGCACGTAGGTGATCCGCATGTTCTTCAGGAGAAGAGGAAGCAACGAGAAGATCATCTAAATAAGCTCAGGCAAACGAAAGACCAGGAAGGATGGAATCTATGAACCTCTCGAATGATTGAGCAGCATTTTTCAAACCGAATGGCCTTCTCGTATACTCAAAGAGGCCAAACGGAGTGATCACAGCTGTCTTGGGAACGTCTTCCGAAGCCACAGGGATCTAGTGGTAGGCCCGAATCAAGTCCAAAGAAGAGAAAATAGTTTCCGGCCAGGTGTGAAGTGAAAGATTGAATGTGCGGTGCCGGATACCTATCTGGAGTTGTGGCAGAATTCAAGGCCCTAAAATCACCACAGGGTCTCCAATCCCCCGAAGTGCCTTTAGGGACCATGTGTAGCGGAGAAGACTAAAAACTCTTGGAAGGGAGCACGATGCCAAGTTGTAACATGTGATCAAACTCGGCCTTGGCGGCCTTGAACTTATCAGGAGGAAGGCGACGAGCTCTGGCGAAGGTGGGTGGGCCAGTGGTCTCGAGTGGCGTATCTGCAGAGCAAGGATGCAATAAAGAAGGAAATTCCTTCTGCAGGAGGGTAAGAAAGGGAGAGACTACTGAAGAAGTTGGAGGAGCAAAAGCAGAAACACCCTTTAGTACAGAAGCAATAATTTCACCGGGAGTATAAATAGAAGTATCGCCATCGACAAGTCGGCGATTACGAAGATCGACCAATAGATTAAAATGGGACAAAAAATCATCACCGAGAATGGGCTGTGTCACCTCAGCGACGAGAAAAACCCATGTGAACTTTCGGCGGAGAAAAAGATCAAGCGTGCATAAACGCTCTTCATATACCGGAATGGAAGAGCCATTGGCACATCTGAAGCTTGAGTCACTGGGGTTAGGATCTTGTGACCGCTTCTTTGGAAGGTTGTAATGATAATTAGGTTGTACTTTTCCAGTTTTATTTTCTTACTCCTATCTTTACAGGTGGGGTTTGGACCCCTGTCCTCAGTTGTTGTTTATTGAAGGTCTGGTAATAATTTGCAATATAATTTTATTTATTTTTAAATTATTGTGCATATCAGTTAAGCGCTGTTCATCCTCGCGTGATTTTCAAAAAGCTATATTGCCGCTAGCTTGGAGGCGGAACCTATTTTCGTGAAATAGTTAAACTCGTTCCTATATAGGGTGTAATCTTTTCTTTAGGGCGTACTCGCCCACAATATATATATATATATATCATATATATATATAATATATATATATATATATATAATATATATATATATATATATATATATATATATTATATAATATATATATATATATATATATATATATATATATATTATATATATATATAATTATATATAAAGGTTTTTGTAGAAAGAGTCCGTGATATTATACCAGAGGAAGAAGAGAATGCTGTAGATGTAGAAGGAGAGTGGGAGTATTTTAAAGAAAAAATGATAACATGTGCGAGAGATACGCTGGGGGTAAAAAAGAACGGGTTCCAGAAAGAAAAAGACTGCATGGTGGACAGATGAAGTTGCACTGTGTATTTAAAGGAGAAAAATAAAAAGTTTAGAGCGTGGATGAAAAGAAGATCCCCTGAGACAAGAGCGGAATATGTGGTAAATAGAAATGAGGCTGAGACCATAAAAAGTAGAGCAATGGAGCAAGCGTGGGAGAGGATCGGTGAACAACTGAGAAAGGATATCGGTGGAACTAAGAAATTAATATATAACAATGTCAAAAAACCTACGAGGACAGGAGTCGACTGTTGCACACTCAGTAAAGGATAAGGAGGGTAGGCTGAGAGTGGACCCTGATGAGATCAGTGATAGGTGGGGAGAGTACTTTTCAGAGTTGTATAATCAGGAGCAAGGAGAAGAGAACTTTCCGGAACGCAGAGAGGAACAGCTCCGAATAAACGTGGATGAGGGTGCGATAACAATGGAAGAGTTGGAGATGGCAATGGGGAATATAAAAAATTGGAAGAGTCCAGGATGTGATGGGCTGCCTGTGGAGACAATGCGATGTGAGGAGGTCATGCGATGGATGTTGAAGATGTTTAATGATTTCTGTAGAGTGGAGAGAGTACCTGCGGAGTGGGGCAGGGCGATAGTATGCCCGGTGTTCAAAAAGGGAGATAAGGGCGACTGTTCCAATTATAGGGGCATATCGTTGCTTCCGCATGCCATGAAGTTATATGAAAGGATATTGGAGAAAAGACTCAGAACGGGAGTCGAGGACAAGCTGAATGAAGTGCAGTATGGATTCAGGCCCGGACGAGGAACAGCGGATCTGATATTTTCTCTGAAGATGATGATAGAGAAGAGCTGGGAGTGGGATTAGGAAATGTATATGGCTTTTGTGGATTTAGAGAAGGCATTTGATAGTGTACCTAGGGTAAAACTTTGGGAGACACTCGAGGATCGTTACTATCAGATAGAACCCAAGTTGATTAGAGTGATAAGGGGACTTTACACAGTAAGTGAAAGTGCGTTAGGACAGAGTATGGAATAGGACAGTGGTTTGGAGTGAAGACAGGTGTTGGACAGGGAGGAGTGTTGTCACAGTTGTTGTTCATCCTGTGTGGACAAGTGTATCGAGAGATTGGGGTGGAGGAGGAGGAGATTGTTGTAATGGCATATGCGGCCGATATTGCACTAGTTGCAAGAGACAGGGAGACGTTACAGAGAGTACTGATTAGATGGGAGCAGGTGCTGCGACGGAAGGGATTGAGGATGAATATGAGAAAGACTGAAGTGAGAAGAGAGCGAGGGAAGGAGAGAACTTAAACATAGAGATCGGTGGGGAAAAAAAAAAAAGATGCGAGGAACTTTAAGTATTTGGGAGTTACGTGTAAACAGCAGTGGAATGATGGAGGGTGAAATAGAGGAAAGAATAATGAACTACTCAGAGGAGTTGGTCAGTTGTATCCCTTGCTGAGAAAGAGACATGTGACGAAACAGGTTAAAACGCTTATTTATACCACGATTCTGAGACCGGTACTTTTGTTTGGGTCGGAGTCGTGGACACACTTACAACCAGAACAAGGAGTAAGATCGTGGCGGCGAGATGAGGGGTGGAGCGTTGATAGTGGGGTGAACAGAAGAGAGAGAAGAAGGAATACTGGAGATAAGAGAGGAGTTGTGGGTCGAGGCGGTGGAGATCTGGTCTAGAGACAACAACTGAGATGGTATGGACACATCAGAAGGATGGATGAAGAAAGATACCCGGCTAGATTTTATGCATGGCAGCCTGCAAATAGAAGACCGGCGGGACGACGACCAGGAGGCGGTGGCGAAGAGGGGTTGGACGCTGGATCAGGTGGAGGAACATCGACTGTATGAAGAGAGGGTCCTGTGGAGAAGCATTGTAAAATGACAGGGGCATGACCCTGACAGGAGGCGCTTGGTGAGAAAGTGAGAAGTATATATATATATATATTATATATATATATATTATATATATAAATATATAATATATAATATTTAATATATATATAATATATATATATAAAAAATTAAAAATATTTATCAAACATATATATATATATATATATATATATATATATATATATATATATATATATATATATATATATTATATACAAAGGTGGGCACTTAATGAGAAAGTTAACGTCGTTAATTTTTAATCGTTAACAAAAAATATTAACGACGTAATCATTAAAGCGTTTATCGGTAAAGAATGTAGCGGAAGTTAACGTTAATCGTTAACCGTCTTCACAATATGTAGGAATAGTAATAATTATTGTTAATTTTCTTTTATTATAATAATATCCCTAACAATATTAATAATGATATTAAGCTTATCAGACAAATTATTAAGCCTTTGACCTATAGCAGATGCTTTTGCCGCTTGCCGAAGAATACTTCCAAAGCGTAAATACCTTATTAATTAATACTCAATACCGGGTGTCCGTAAAAGAATTTCCCAGTTTCAATGTTTTGCTGTGACTGACATTATATTTTATGGGCTGCTGATCTCAGCTATCAAAGGGCTGACTTAGTGGCATAGTTTTTCGAATATGAACTTGCTCCAGAACGAGTCCCTGATAGGTCGACATTACGCGCATGCGCGCATTCAGATGTAATCTTCTCTAGTTGCGTGCGCCACATACTGACCAATGGCGAGTCCTGAGCGTAAAGCTTTTCTGTGTTCTACAATTTGCTAAGTGGCAATCATGTAATTTACGAGTTCAAACGTGCGTATCGTTAGCGTTCCAATGTGATTCATCCATGTGGCAAAACATTCCTCCGATGGTATAGACAATTATTTGCAACTAAATGGGGATTTGTCTTAGTTTAAATTTTTTTTTTTTTTTTTAAACGGCAAAAAAAAAAGTATCCAAGACGGCCCCAAAGTCGAGTGTACAGGGCGATGTGGACCAGTATCAGGGGGTCTTCGTTTCTTTTCATTAGCCCGAAAAAATCCGTTCGGAGAGCAAGTCACGAACTGAAGGTGCCAAAAACGACGGTGAGGAAGGTGTTAAGGAAACGTTTACACATGCGTGCATACCGGTTGGCAGTTTTGTACATGCTTTAAAGACCGACGACTATGCTCTACGGTTTACCTTTGCCTGTGCAGTGTTAGGTCGAGACGATGACTTAGATCGTGTAGTGTTTAGCAATGATGAGTCCACCTTTTCATCTCAGGGGTAAAGGTGAATGCCATAATGTTCGTATCTGGGGTCTTGAAAATCCGCATGAAACTTGTAGAACACGAAACGTTGAATTCCCCAAGGATTAACTTTTTCTGCCCAATCCCCCGACGGCCAGGTCTATGGACCTTTCTTTTCGCAGAAGCAACCGTAACAGGGGTCGCCTATCTCGATAT
>JABUQX010074852.1:0-26143 GCA_015478945.1 Trachelipus rathkii | reverse complement strand
AACCACTCATTCAAAATTGTAAATTTTCCGGTTGTGCAAAAGGACGATACTTCAACACCGGACACTAAATTACCTAGGAGCCCAATATATTATCTGAAACCGATGTAAAATAACAAAAAATACATATTAAAACAAATTTAGATTTTCTATTACAATTACACATATATACAAATTAAAGAGCATTGATACGCTTTATTACTACACCAACTGTAAATATTTTACGGGTTGTGCAAAGGAGATAACTCAAACACGTGCATAAATTACCTAGGAGCCCAAATTATATCTGAAACCGAATCTAACATAATACATATTAAAACAAATATTAGAATTTCTTTGCATATTTAACAACTATACAATATAAAAAGAGCTTGATTATGCTTTTAAACTACATCAAATTGTAAATTTTTCAACGGATTGTGCAAAGGAACGATACCTCAAACACACTGCTTTTATTACCGTAGGAGCCCAAATTCTTATCTGAAACCGATCTAACATGAATAATATTAAAAACAAATTATAGATTTCTTGCTATTACACATATAATAACAAAATAAAATAAGTTTTGATTACGCTTTATCACTACACCAAAATTGTAAATTTTTCAACGGATTGTGAAAGGAGATACCTCAAACACCTGCCATAGATTCCTAGAACACCAGCAATCTTCATATAAATTAATATAAACGATTATTAATGATACATATTAAAACAAATTTAGATATTCTTGCTGTAGTAATATAACAATATAACATTTAAATAGCTTTGACTACGCTTTATCCTATCATCAAAAATTGTAAAATTTTTATTCCGGTTTGTGACAAAAGGAATTCCTCAACACCTGCCTTATTACCTAGGAGCCCAAATTATTATCTGGAACCGATCTACATGAATACATATTAAACAAATTTAGATTTCTTGCTATTACACATATAATAAATAATTAAGCTCGCTTACGCTTTATCACTACATTCAATTTGAAAAATTTTTCACGGTTTGTGAAGGGAGATACCTAAACACACTGCTTAAAATATACCAATAGGATCCCAAAATTAATATATATGCAAACCGAATCTAACTATGTATACATATTAAACAATTAGATTCCTTGCTATTACAACATATAACAATATAAATAGCTTGACTACGTTTAATCACTACATCAAATTGTGACTTTTCACGGTTGTGCAGGAGATACCCTCAAAACCTGCCATAATTACCTAGGGAAGCAAAATTATTATCTGAAACCCGATCTACATGAAATAAATTAAAACAATTTAGATTTTCACTTGCAATATTAAACATACAATAATAAAAAAGCTTGATACGACTATTATTACTACATACAAATTGTAAATTTTCACGGTTGTGCAAAGAGATACCTCAACACACTGCACTAAAATTACCTAATGAGCCCTTATAAAAGAAACCAAAGACTCCATGACTGAAATACATATAAAACAAATTTAGATTTCCTTGCTAATTCAACAATATAACAATTTAAATAAGCTGGACTACGCTATATCACTTCATCAAATTGTAAATTTTTTCACGGTTGTGCAAAGGATAAAACCCACACCTGCATAAATTACCTAGAAGCCCAAATTATTATCTGAACCGATCTACATGAAATACATATAAACACAAATTTAGATTTCCTTCCTTTTACAGTATAATAATAATATGCATTGACTATTACATTATCACTACATCAATTGAAAATTTTTCGCGTTGTGCAAAGGAGATTACTCAAACACCTGCCTAAAATACCTAGGAGCCACAAATTATTACCTTAAACCGATCTATACATGGAATAATATTTTAAAAACAATTTAGATTTCATTGCTATTGCAAATATAACAATATACAATAAGCTTGACTATACGCTTTATCACTAAATCAAGTATGTAAATTTTTCAACGGTTGTGCAAAGGAGATACCTAAAACCTGCCTAAGAAAAATTTACCTAGGAGCCCAACTTATTATTTGAAACCGATCTACATGAATACATATATAAAACAATTTAGATTAGATATGATTATTTTTTTAAACACTTTATTTTTTTACCTTATTAATTAATTAATCGCTTTATCACTACATTCAAATTGTAAATTTTTACGTTTGAGAAGATACTCAAGCACCTGCCTAATTACCTAGGAGCCCATTATTATCTTAACTGATCTAATAGTATACATATTGAAACAAATTTAGATTTCTTATGCTATTACACATTAACCAATTAAATAGCTTGACTACGCTTTATCAATACATCAAATTGTTAATTTTTCCATGGTGCTGCAAAGAGATCTCAACACTTCTTAATAATAGAGCCCAAAATTTCTCTGAAAGTATATTCATCTACATGAATACTATGGTGCATTTCCTCTGCCTCTACTGGCATTGGTTACAGTCGATGTATGGCCTATACCATAATTACTCGTCTCTATAGACTATATGGTAATCCTACCCCTCAATTCTATGTGTGGGCGGGTTGTGCAAATTGTCTCTGCACCTGGATTCAAGACGTGGAGAGCCAAATTATTATCTGAACCGATCTGACATGCATATTTAAAAAGACTATATATAATATTTTCCAACTATTTTAAATTCATATAAACTATTTAAGATAATAACATGATTTGGTATAAGACTTGAATTACAGCATTAATTATCACTAGATAATTTGGATTATATTTTTTCTTACTCTTGTAGTGACATAGAATACGATTTACTGCAAAATCACTATCTGTCCTCTAATATTGTCTAATGTGGAAGCCAATTATTTTTAATCTGGAACCGATCTAATACTATGTAATAATTACATTATTAAAAATAATTATAATTACAATTACAATTACCATTACAATTACAATTACAATTGCTACTCGCGTATATATATTACAATAAATTTAATTTTTTCACTAGTGATATTGTTGCTAGATAAGGAAGATATACCTCAATATAACATGCCTATAATTATTCCTTAAGGAGCCCAAACTTATTATCTTAACTCGATCTAACATAAAATAATACATTAATATTAAAATAATTTTAGATAATTATTTTACTTTTTTATTATATATTTCACATATATAACAATTTAATAATATAAATAGGCTAGACTACGCTTTTTTACATCTTGATTCAATCTGTAATAATTTTTAAAATCGGATTGTGATAAAGAGATACCTCAAACACCTGCCTTAATTACTTGGAGCCTAAAAGACTATTGTGTTAACCGATTACTTAATATACTATATGATTATATATATATATTATATTTACTATTATGTTTCTAGCTTATGGTATCGATATTCAGAACTACTTATTACTAGCACTTCAAATACATTATACAATAAATAATAGAAATGTCGCCTCTTTACGAACTGATCGGGGTCGTTTAACAATCATTCACTACTTGTGCTGATAAAACGAACATCTCGATAGATACTCTGTAAGCTCTTCATTTCATGGTTGTTCAGAAGAGAAGATAAATCTATGACAATCCTGCTACCATCATATCTCACAGTACATGATAGTGTGAGGGCGACTCTCTGCCAGACATCAACTGGAACATATTATATCTAGAGAAAGTGGCTAACGCATTGGCATGGAAGGGATAGCATTTTCTTCATTCAATCATATAGTAAATATGTCTTGTATTAAATTTATGATTAATTATAATATAATATATCAGCTTTATCTTAATTACTATACCATGTATTTGATTCTCAATATTTATTATAATTTAGCTTGATTATGGCATTTCAAATAATCGCTTGAACCAAACATGTAATTTGTTAGTACGATATATGCTTTCAGCGGGTTCGCGGCTATGTGCAAGGTTTTCAGGAGGACTGACAGCTTCGAGCTCTTTGTGCAATTTATATGAGATTAGTGCATCAACCTATATAATGAGAGCAATATTTATTTATGCTTTATAATAATAGGATTCGAGAATTATCTTGATAAGTAATAAATTATGATGCATAATATATAAGACATTTCGGAGTCGAATTTCCTTAAATTGCCATAATACTCAATTTCATATTTGGGGAGATATAAACACATTATATCATATTAATAAGCATTGACGACGTGCTTTACTCAACTACATTACTCATATTGTTAATTTTTCACGGTGTTGTAGCTCAAGGTAATATATAGATACCTCAACCACTGACCCTAATTACCTAGGAGCCCAACATATTATCTGAAAAATACTACTGCTATAATAAATGAATATAATAATTAATAACGATATAATTTGAATTAGCTTGCTTATTTAGTCACTAATATATATTATTATTATAAATTATAAATTAAAATTATGCTTGTAACGTACGCTTTATCAACTACATCAAATTGTAAATTTATTCACTCGGTTGTGTGCAATATATAGGAATAGATATATCCTCAAACCAGTCTTAGTCTGTAAGAGAAGGATACCATAGTGAAACTATTGATTCTCCTAATAGAAATATAATTTATCGCTCGCACCCCCGTGTTTTAGTCTACTACAGACATGACTAACTATTATAATTTACTGATAGAAAGTTTTGAGATTTTTACAGATGCTAATATATGCGTTTGTCCTATTCGCCTCCAGAGCATTCTCATAATATATCCAATATTTACTAGTACGTCTGAAGCTATCGTTCGTTTACTGACGTATTCTCTGAGAAAGTGTGTGAATAATATTTACCGTGCTCTCGACGCTTTGGGTTGCTGGATGTTCTAAGTGAGAAGGATAGCATTATCTCTCATATATATACCGACGTGACTTAAAATGTATGTTCCCTAGGAGCCCAAATTTTATCCGCTCTTTGAGAATTATAAAGAACGCGATCTAACGCAGCTGATTTTAGGTTTTAGACACATATTAAAACAACTTTTGATTATTTCTCTTGTGTATGCATTCATCTGTTAAAGCTAACAAAAGTTATATTTGAGAATAAATAACTATATTTTCATGACCAGTGGCGATAAACGCTTATAATTCACTACATTTAAGAATTCAGTAAACTTATTAACTCGGGTCGTGATTCAGTATGGATTACAGAGCAATAACCTAAGACTCCAATGTGCTTTGTCTACTTCTAAGTAGTTTACCTAGGAGCTCCAAATTGAAATTATTACCTTAACACGATATCTAACTTGATACATTTATTTAAACATAATATTTATATAATTCTCTTGCTATTATTATCACACATATAATATATATACCATATATAAATAAAGTTCAAATACGCATTATCAATACATCAAATTGTATAAATTTTCTAACGGTTGTGCAAGGTAATTTTGATCTTCTTAAAAACCTTGATCTCATAATAATATGACTTGTTTAATTATAAGTAAATTCTAATGAGATATTTTAACCTTGAATAACTTATGTGTAAAAATTTTTAGATTTATCCTTGCTTTTACACATATAATATATATTATCATATTATAATATATTTACAGTTGTCGTTGAGGTGCTGCGTTGTTTGTGCTAGTGTGTGGTGTAGATGTTGTGTAGTGATTGTTCTCACAGTACGCGTTTATCTCGGTGTCATGACTATGCTGAGTGTTAGCTCAGAACATTGCCTACTTGAGACAATATATGTACCCTCTAGCATATAATTTTATAACTTTAAGCGATATTTACCTTTATATAATATAGTAAATTTTTGTTATAGAATAATATAAAGAATTCAATTACATTTTGTGATTCCTTCCTTTGTGCGTATTATAACAGTGTGTGATGCCTATACAAATAGTGACTTCTCGGACATACGTGATGTGGTGCGCAACTTCAGTTGAATGTGGTGTTTTGTCTCATTGCGTTTTGTTGATAATATAAGATGGACGCTTTATTACCTTCTAAACAATAATAGCTTGTGATACTGGAGAAATATTATTTTGCTCGGTTTTATTAGAGCTCTCTACACAGATTTCGGATTATGATTCTAGTGTGCTGGGTGGCCTCGAATTTGATTGGTGCTATAAGTCTCTTAGATAAAGCCTGTTCGTGAGTGGTTTCACAAGGCATTTAAGAAAATACTATTAATCTAGATTATTCGATCATGTCCTCACTTTGTCTATGATAGTTACCTGACTTAATCAAAATAACCTTAGTTTGATCGCATATTACGTCATTTGATATATGATGTGTATCTTGTATATTAGTGCCTCTGCTCTCCTCTGATTCTATCTATATGATTAATATTTGTAATATTTTGCATTCAACGCGGTTAGATTCGGGATAAACCTCAATTCCTGCGAGCATATTGACTTGAAAAATCTTCTTTTTCAGAGGCTTGGAAAAGGTATAATATATAGTGCTCGTAATGAATTTACGCAAAATACTACTTATTGTACTCTTATATTAAATATATCATTTTATGTTCTTTCTTTTTGACTTGCTTCATATTATTACACATATAACAAATATAAATAAGCTTGGCTAGGCTTTATTCACTTCTGTCAAATTGTGTAAATTTTTTCTATAAATGGTTAATGCAAAAGAAGATTTACTCTTACAATATAATACACCTGCTACTTAAATTTTACTTAAGTGAGCTCCTAAATAATTATTTTATCTGATTTAACCAATCATAATACTAATGAAATATATATAATTATATTTAAAACATAAATTTAGATTTCCTTGCTTATTATTACAATTATATTATACAATATATTAATATATATTTTTATATATATATTACACATATAATATATATTTATATAACAATATATTAACTAAGTTGATATATACGGCGTTTTCACTAACATCAAAATTGATAAATTTTTCACGGTTTATGGTGAAAGGTAAGTAGATACCTTATCAAAACTATAATACTGATACTTAAAATTATTAGTAGCCCAAATATTATATATTCTCTGAATAATATACTTAATTATTCTAATGTAAAAACATTATTAAAACAAATTTTAGATTTCCTTGCTTATATACATATACAAATAAACATATTAATAAGCTTGACTACTGCTCTATTATTCTACTTACATTCAAATTGTTAATTTTTACGGTTATATTTTATATTATAATATATTTAGGTGTGTGATATTGTGAGTGCAATAATGAATAGATTTAATACCTTACAAAACCTACCTATATATTTAACTAGTGAATTCCACAAATTTATTATAATCTTTAAACTCGATAATTTAACGATGAATTATACATTTTAATAACATTATGAGATTTCTATTGTATATTACACATATATAACAATTAATAATTAATAGCTTGTGTGTGTGAACCATGGAGACGGACTATCTCTCTATAATTTTCAGCTGACACTATTTTTAAATTAATTAGCTTGGCTCTATGCTTCTCAAAATTAGTCACAGTCCGGATTTTTAAAATGTGACACGGGTTCAAGTATTTTTCAAATATATGATTCCGGATCCAATATTTTTAAAATTTACGGCACCGCGGCTCCAGTTTTCTTTTTAAAATATCCTTAATTTTACCATTGTTCTTGGAATTTCATATATTATACTGGTCGGTCTGTACTGAAAGAAATTCGGTTCCAAGATATTCAAAATTTCCACCACTCGTAACATTTTTTAGAAACTCCTATGGATTCTCCTTATAAAAACTATTATATGATTCCACATATATATCTCTTCAATTTTAGTTTTATTTTATTATATGAAAACTATTATATACTTTCACTTATGTCTTCTATTTTATTTTATTTTAGTACCGTATTTGGATGTAAGATATAAAAATGTCATATATGCATCAACTTATATTATTTAGTGGAATTTGTACTTTGCCAATATTGGGTATAATTGCAATAATTCACTAGATGCCAAAAAACAATGAGGTTTACTTCTGAATTAAGAGCGGTCCTTATTTGTCGCGTTTTTGTGAAAATAAAAATTTTAATAATCAAAAATGTAAAGGGTTTCGAGGTAAATTGTCTAATTTCTTTTCAAATATTTTTACTATCAACCTATCTCTATTCTCTTTACCTTCTACTCACCAATCAATTTACCCTAATAAGTTAATGTAAGTGCTATTTTACCAAAGCCACAAGGCTGAGTTATCTTAGGGCTACAAGGACTTCCTCAAAGAGCATAAATTCTTTGAAAACCAACAAATTCTAGGTAAGACTTATGTAGATACACAATTGTACATATATATTATTTTTTAGTCATTATATCCTGTCACTTTCCATAATTGTTACTTGTTAATTTGGATAGTACTTAACTCTCTGACAAGAATGAAATTACATACCACGCGACTCAGACTGATTTTTCTTCATACATCTATGATTAAATTGCCATGGACTGATATAGAGTTCCGGTCCCAGTCTTTACAAATGAATGGCTCCGGGTTTAATAATTTTTTTTTTTTTTTAAATTTACTGCTCCGACCAAATTCTTTTTCAAATGTCTTATTAAATTCCACTCTTCTTCAAATGTAAGGCTCCGCTCCAATTTTATCAAAATTAAGACTCCCGTTCTGATAATTTACGAATTCGGTACAAACTTCAGCATGATTCCAAATTATCTTCACATAAGAATAGTAAGCATCAAGATAGAGCATTTTAAATTTTTTATCTGCACATTTTTTTTATCGTTTTCCAAAATGAGAAAAAAGCAGGTCCTTGGATTTATTTTTAAGGCAATTTGGATTGGTTAGCTAATTTTGCATTGCAAATCCTGTCCTCACATCACCGATTAATAGGGATTTTTCGGACAATGGAAATGGGAGTTTACGCTCAAACCTCATCTTTGAATTCCTTAGTGAAGTTCCCCAGAGGGGCTATATTCCATCTTTAAATCTTGTAAAAAACAACACTTCAGACCGTTCTCAATTCTTAACGCTTTCTACTTTCCTTGACTGGAAAGATCATATTGGTCTCTCTCCCTCTCCCGCAAAAGCGTAGAAGTACCGATACATGAGAACTTTTTAATACCACTCAAAATACCTGCCATAAATAAGGACGTTGTCGCTGTGAAGTACGCGTTACATACATAGAGGTGGATCATGCCATACCTTCTTTCTTGAAATTTTTCCGAACCCCCTCCAAACTTTTAATTCGTAGCAAGGACGTATCATTCTGGTTATCGGATCTCTCTAATCACATTTAGGATATCTCCTCCTTATAGCAGAACTTGTAAGACGTCTTCCAAAACGTTTTCATTTTCCTTCAACACTTCCTAAATTATGAACGGCCATCTTATTTCTTAATTTCATATACTGTGTCTGTAGAATCTCGAAAGATACAATCAGCCATCTTATTTCTTAATTTCATATACTGTGTCTGTAGAATCTCGAAAGATACAATCACCTTTTACCTCCCGCTTCTTGGATTTAAATATTTTCAAACGATGCATATTAGGATTAACTGAAATCCTTGATATAAGACTACATTTTCGACTGTACTTTTTAACTTTCTAGCTGGTGACTTAAGCGAGTCGTCCCATTTTGACATGCTTTAAAAAATTTATACTAAAAGTTTTATATTTATTGCAGAACAGAACGACCTGCTTACGCCCAAGGACGTTGTATACAAGAGTTCCTGCCGGTAAATTTCTTTGTGTATTACAAGGACGTACCTTTTTCCAATGATGATCACCGGTCATTTCCTCAAGAATTTGTCCTTGTTGAATCTGGATGCAAATTCAGAGCGCAGTGACGAGATATTTTTTAATAATTTTTATTTATATAATAAGCCATACAAGAGCGATACAGATTTTTCTTCAATAAATTTATATAGCAAAAAGTTTTTATTCATACTAACAACGAAATCAATTTATCTTATTAAATTTAAAACTTCAAAATAAACTTAATAAATGATTCCGACAAATAAAGGTCAGTTAAACACGTTATAAGATAAAGAAAATAAACGAGAAACTACATTTAAATTATTATAGGTACAACTGGTCACAAAGACTTCATATGGGTTTCATAAATTTAGAAAGAGGCTCCAACTAAGCTGATCATCAAAATATGGATAGATTTATTGAATGAATTTAAGACAAAAATTAGAAATCTAGATTAGTAATAAAACCTAAAATAAGTTTTCTTTGCATTCCTATCTATTTATGAGGAATCGTGAAAAATAAGTAGGATCACACTACAAATCTGAAGTCCAGCGGCCCAGCCATGAACAAATAGACAAATATATGAAATAATAAAAAACTCTGACGGTTGTATTTTAGGTTATATTTGCTAGTAAAAAAACTTCATCTACCTTTTTTTCCCAAGACTGAGAGTAGGTGCGCTACAAACATCGGAAAAAGAAAAGCAGTAGGAGAATATGACAAAAGTCAGAAAGAAAGCCCAGCCTAAAGCCCCCTCTGTACCATTAATTAGTAAGAACTCGTCAATCAGAAAATCCACCCTAGAGCTTCACGGGACCGCGACGGATCCTCACTATGGTAAATCGTTAAGTGTAGGGTTCATCCCCTGGCCCAGGTGGGCCACAACCATACCCCCTTACAACACCCCGCCATTTTTTCCTATCATGCACCTTTCTTCTCGCCTCTGCCAAACTCGCATTTCTCTCACCTGCAAGCATTCCTTTACTGACTCAATCCCACTTCTTTTCTTCGGTCTCCCAGCCGGTCGGTTCCAACACACTCACCGCTATCATCCGCTTAACCAACCGACTATCATTCATCCTTTCCACATGACCAAACCATCTCAGCAGCACTTTCATTTATTCTCTCATTTACCCTTTCTTCACACCATATAACTCTCTAATGACATTCATTCCTCATATTATCAGATTCTTCTCTCACCTATAGCATGCCCCTAAGTTGTCATCTGAACACACTGAACTTTAGATCTGTAGCTATTCCAGACCATAGTCTCACTGCTATACAATAACACAGGTAACAACATGCCCTCATGCAAGACCCTAGCGCACTCAAGACTTGATCCCTTACATTCCCACCAACGATTTAATTGCACCAGCCACCTTCCTGCCATTCACAACTTTCATACTACACTCTGCATCATCCGTTCCTTCTCATCCAACACATATCCAGAATATTTAAACTCAGACACTTGTTCAGCTGCTCACCCATCTAACATAACTTCCCACAGAGGACTGATCCTCACTCACAATAATAACCTTACTCTTATCTACGTTTACTTTCAAGCCCCTCCTTTTACACCCCGCACCAAATCTCTCTATCATATTAACTTTATTCATACAAAAAAAAAAAATAAATCATCCACATATAATAGGTAGGTACCTCACTCATCCTCCATTCTGTATCATTCTTTTATTTCACCACCCCACCTCCTAATTCTTCACTTAGCCCCATCAATATATATATTGAATAACCAAAGGAGACATAACACAACCCTGTCTCCTCACCGCTAATAATACTAAAACAAACACCTTTGACACCATTTATTCTTACACACCTCACACTATCTCATACATACTTTTGATTCCATTCCAGAAGATTACCACCTCCATTTCCATATATCACTAACACCTGCCATAGGAATTCCCTATTAATTCTATCATCCACGCCTGTTGCAAATCCATAAAACCTAAATACAATTTATTCTTCTTCTCCTCTTTTCTTCAATCATTTTTTTCAATGTAAGATTTGATCCACACATCCTCTACCACTTCCTAAACGCACCTTCAGTCCCTCGACACATTCTTTCGATCAAAATACCAGCATATATCTTTCTAATACTCAATAAACTTATTCCCTATAATTTCTGTAGTTTCCCCTTTTCTCCTTACTTATATAAGGATACTATTGCTGCTCCTCAATCCCTTGGAACTATACCCTCCATAAACGCTTTCTTTCAACCTCATACAATCAATCACCATCTCGCCTCCGTTCTTGATCATTTCACCAGTAATTTCATCTATACCTGCAGATTTACCATTTTTCAACTTTCTCACTCTACCCATTACCTCCTCCTTACTAATAACCTCATCCCCCAAAATACCTCCTTCTTTCTCCATCAAACCCCACACATTCACTATCACCTCTTCATTACTGTCAATATGCAGATTTTCCGAAGTGTTCTTTCCAACACTCCCCTCACATCCATTCATCAGTTACAAAAGCACCATCCCTATTCATTATTCTGAGCAGGTTCCCTTTATTCTCATTCTTAACCTTTCGCGCTTCCTTTCAGAAGAGCTTCCTATTCCCTTGTAAGTCCCCATTCCTCCTCCTTCCAAACTGTTCATTTAACCTCTTTTTTCCTCCTACGTATGTACCTTTTAGTATTTCTTTTTTCCTCCTTATATAATTCCAAGCATCTTTCTTTTGAAACTTCATCATTTGCTTTTAGTACATTCAACCAGGCTTCTTTTTTACTTTTAAACGCTTGCATCACCTCTTCATTCCACCACTCACTGTTAACATTCTTACTTCCTACTTTAGCACATCCACATACTTCTTTTGCACTACTAACAATTGCTTCCTTCATTTGCTCCCAGATTTGTTCAGTTTCAACTTGTTCACATTCAACTGATTTACTTGCGAGCACTCTTATAACTTCCTTTTAACGTGCTTAATCCCCTTTAAGGCCGGCTATCCCAAGCCTGTCGCCACCAAGTGTTCGCAGCCGAGTTTTAATTCTAATATCAATAAAATAGTCTCCTGAAAAGTTCTCAATGTTTCACAACAGAAAAACGCATCAATTTTGTATATTTATTAACATTCCTTACCCGATTTATTAATGAGCATTGAAAATAAAAAGCTGAAAACAGTTACTTTATATTCAGTGTTCAAGTAACAACTTTTTTTTTTGTTTTGTTTTAAAGCTCGATTTAAAAACAATCATGTTTATTATATCACAGCATATAGACCTAATTATACCAAAATGGCAAGTCAACATGATTACACAAATTTTCCCATAAATAATTATGAAGAAACCATAATAACATATATCTAACAAGTTTGGGAATTTTTTTTTAATTTTTTTTATATTTTACAAATGACTAGATTGTTTATATATATATATATATATATATATATATATATATATATATATATATATATATATATATATATATATATATATATATATATATATATATATATATATATATATATATATATATATATATATATATATATATATATATATATATATATTTATATATATATATATATAAAAAAATATATATATATATATATATATATATATATATATATATATATATATATATATATATATATATATATTCTGTAATTCTACGTTTAACAAGAACATCACGCGTTCACAAAAAAAAAAAAAAAAAAAAAAAAAGGTAATCCATAAAACCTTTCACAATTCCAAATCAACAAAAAATAAATTACTAGATGCTGGTTTTATAAAGAGTATGAAGTAGAACATGTCACTTCGAATATTTAGAGAGTAACAAAGAGGTAGGAAGAATTTCGTAATTGAAGATTTTCCGTGATATTACACACTAAGATTGCTACCGCCTATCAAAATGGTCAAGTATGATGCTCAGATTCAATGGGAGGTGTAAGGATAATTCGTTGATCAAGATACTTGGCTCTCAAACTCAGTTGTTTTCTTACTAAGGTCAAAAATGTATTCGTAATGCCTTCAAATTCAGCGTTTAAGTACAGCAAGAGAGATAAATGGTAGCAAGATGATATTTTTATAATAATTTACACAGAAAAACCATGATTAAAACATCAACTTGAACGTGACCTAGTGTACAAGAGTAGGCTTTACTGCAATATTGTTCTCCTGAAAAATGTTGTACAACATATCACTGGAAAATAAAATATTAATTGTCTACAAACGATATCTATAGAAGAAGCTAGAGGAGAAAGGAAAAGGGGAAAAAAATTAACAAAAAATTATATAAACAAATCTGAGAAACAACTTGTGAAATTCCATTCTCAAACAATTTCTCTACTAAAGTTTATCAGTGAAATAAGGATTGAAAAACGGTAACAAGAAGAAACGCAGACCTATCTTCATTCAATACAGCACCATTATCTCATCCCTAAGGACTTGCATTCCAGTGCAAAGAAAATATAAAAACGTGAATATTAAACCATAAACCAAGGTAATCAACTCTAAAACAAAAACAAATAATAAATAAAATTAAAATAAATAAATAAATCGACACAAACCTCCGAAGCAAAGTACAATTACAGGAATAAAAAGACATAGCCTACAAACCAGACTCTGGAATATAAGGACATAGCCTACAGCCTACAAACCAGACTCTGGAATATAAGGACATAGCCTACAAACCAGACTCTAAAACGAAAAATAAATCAAATAGCCCAAAAGATAATTGGAAAAGAAATAAGAAATCTCTACTGATGAACAGTTAAAATACTGAAATCAAAAAGAGAATGTAATACCTTGTTCACAAGAACATAATAAGCTCTATTTTAACCTCATCATAACATTTGTTCAAAAAATTGTAGTAGTAAGTTTCACCATCAATTAAAAAGTACATTAGAAAAGCCATAAGAAGGAAAACAAATAATGTAACCTTAGAACTAAGAGATATACATATAAAGGTCAAGGGGTGATCTGCCCTGCTGCCAACGAATCATGCATGAAAAGGAAAAAGAAACTAGGTTGAATGAGAAAATATGAAAATTTTTATACTGATCCCATGTTTAAAGTTTTATATTATAATATATAATTTTTTTTGAGTGGGTGTACAGAGATCGTCACTGCTCACTGGAAAGCGTCAATGCTGGGATAGAACCCGTCTCAGGGACGATCTCTAAACCGAACGCGGAACGTAGAGATGAGGAAATGTCAAATCTTATGCAGCAGTGCGAGTATGAGAAGAGCTGCGGTAATAATGGGAGAGGTGGACCCGTCGCAGGGACGATCTTAAAACCGAATGAAGAAAGGATCGGCGAAGAAAATATTAAATCCTATATATTAGTTTGAGTTAGTGAAGGAATGCAATAATTGAATTAAAAAGGAAAAACACAGAGTCACCTAGGAGATAATGCAGACGTTCATCAGGGGGTTTAGAGCGGAGGAGGAGAAAAAACTTTTAACGGACAATGGAGAGTGCAGGGCAGTCTAGGAAAATATGCCGAATTGTAGTAGGTGTATGAAGTTTACAAAACTGACAAGTAGGAGGGTGTTCTTTGGACATGAGGTAGCTATGAGTAAAATTAGTGTGGCCGATACGAAGGTGGGTCAATACAACCTCTTGGTGACGTTGACGGCAGCAAGAAGAAGGCCACACTCCAAGGGTCGGCTTGAGAAGACGGAGCTTTTCCCATGACAATCTCGCTCCCAGCGCTCTTGCCAGGCGGATCGAAACCCACTGCTGATGTGGAGGAAGTAAAGGAAGGGAGGTAGTGCATCTTCAAAGCATCGGGGAGAAACTCATAGCTCTCATAGCGGGTTGCAGAGGCAAGTTTAGCATGCCGATCCGCCTCTTCATTACCCAGAATTCCGACATGAGAAGGGATCCAGCAAAATGTTAGAGATATATGTCTGGTAAGGGCAAGGTAGAGGAAACGCTGGGCAATAAGGATAAGGGGATTTCTGGTGTTCAGATCCTGCAATGCCAAAAGTGCACTACGAGAATCAGAACAGAGAAAGTAGGAAAAGGGATTGTTAATGTGAATGATCCTCGAGACAGCAGGCAGAAGAGCCGTAATTTCTGCTGTAAAAACAGAGGAATGAAAACGGAGCGTATGAGAAACTATGTGGTCCAAAAACACAGCCGAGGCGCCAACACCCTCCCCAGATCTCGAACCGTCCGTGTACACAGAAACGGAGTCCGTATGGGTGACCAAATGGGAGAGGGATGCAACTTTTAATATGCGGGATGGTGAAGGGACTTAGTAAGTTTAAATAATTCAAAACAGAACTACTTTTGAGCTGAGAAAATCCTATGAATATAAATATCATGGAACGTAAAGACTTTAAGGATAGGTATTTTGAGACGGGAGAGGATACCAGACACCGTAAATGCAAATGATCAGTGAGGGGGAGCTTGCACCACACGTTAGAGAAGTGGGGTTAACGCCGATGGAGATGGGGTCTGGAGACGGAGGAATGACCTACACATCAGATATTCCCGGCGAAGGGACAGAGGCATGGTGTTTGATTCTGCCTCCAGACTGACCTTCGGAGAGGAGCGAAAAGCGCCAGTCGCGATACGTAAGGCAGAATTTTAAACGGGATCTAGGATACCTAAATAAGAGGTACTAGTTTGGCCATATATCGTGCTCCCATGGTCATCTGGGCACGAGGAACGTAAGTGCGGACCTGATAGCCGACGAAACCGATTTTGACCCTAATTGGGGGAAACGGAATACCAAATGACAGAAGCAAGCGAGGATTCGGAGAAGCAGGTGTAGTCTTTTTAGGGGGGTAAGCGGTATATATTTAGTGATAGGCAGTCCTTTTTCGGCATGTGTGGCAAGATATCTTCGGGGGACTCTATCTGTATTTTCGGGGCAAAAATTGTTCCCTACGACGAGTTTCGGAAGTCATCAGAAGAGACGACCGAAATGCCTCCCAGAGAAGTTAATGATGACAGTCTTGTACTCTGGAGTTTAGAGGCAGCCCTCACCAAGAGAGCACCATTTCTCATGAGGGTTACCAAGGCTCAGGATCTTCAAAAGCCATCTCCTGGGCATCGCTCAGGTGTCAGGTATTGTGTTCAGTAAGGGACCTGGAAGTGGCAGAACGTAAATAAAATTATATAAGGAAGGACGAATCCTTGGAAGTACCTGGTGGGGGATTCAAATGCAGTGACGGAGCGGGAGAAGCTTCCACGAATAGACGGGACCCCTCCTAGCAGGAGGGGACGCATTTATGCTTGGATGAGAAGGAATCAAATCCCCATGTGAAACGGGGAAAGACTGAAGTCTAGAGTGTACAACACTCAACATCTCGTCAACAAAGGCGTCAAGAGGAGAGAGCGGAGAGGCCTTTCGGCCCCCAAGCTTCAGGTGGGTTACTCGATCGATGAAAAGCTCTTTTCTTTAAATCTTTTAAATTACTAAGGGGAAATTTCATAAGTAGTAATTTCCCTTCAGAACGGCACCATAATATAAACTACTATAATAATAAAACCAATAAGCATATAAAAGAAATGCCATACACGGAAGGCGCAAGCCCACCCAGCCGAGGGAAGAGGCCAGCTTAACAGGTCACCGCCGAACCTCGTGCCGTGACACAAGCTGTGAATGTGGCCTCGGACTAGCTTCCCGAAACATCATGTCCGGGAAACCTGATCTTATTCCGGTCACCAAGCGGCACAGAAACATGATGATGATCGAGATTATACACCCTAGTGCAGAACAGCCTCCTCAGTGATTGGCCAAGGCTCGGAACCCCAACAATAGGCGGCCTGGTCGAAGTCACAAAAGACCAGTTTGTAGCCTGTACCCTCATCCACGAGGAAAAACCAGCCAATTTGGGTTAGTCAAAATATACTATATGATGACCAAGCAATCCAATAATCCAATCCTTTCTTAAATGTTGCAAGTGAGTCACACTCAACAACCTTTTGCGTCAAACCATTCCAAAAGTTAATAACCCTATTACTGAATTTTCATTTAGTGAGGATATATATATATATATATATATATATATATATATATATATATATATATATATATATATATATATATATATATATATATATATATATATATATATATATATATATATATATATATTTATATATATAATATATATATATATATATATATATATATATATATATATAAATTTAAATCAAAACTTATTTAAAATGAATTAAATGAAGTTCAAGCGGATAGTTAAGTTTTTAGAGTCTTAGCCACAAGTACTATATATATATATATATATATATATATATATATATATATATATATATATATATATAATATATATATATATATATATATATATATATATATATATATATATATATATATATATATTAAGAATGAGATTTCAAGTATATAATTACCAAGACAATTAAAAATGTCTATATATATATATATATATATATATATATATATATATATAATATAATAATATATATATATATATATATATATATATATATATGTATATATATATATATGCTATATATATATATATATATCATTTATAAGGGATATCCTAGGTCCCATTAGCTGCGGCTATTGCTGGCATGCCTAACCACATCAGGAACATCTAATCTGGAAGATAAAACAGTCTTCAGAGTGATTATGAAAGCCAAAGCTAAAGTTGAAATATAATATAAGATCCTAAGAGGAAAAAAAGATGGTATTCCTGTTAAAATCTGAACCTTTAAAGAACAGGTGGGGCAGTCACTGATATATGAGAACAAATAAAACCAAGATAAGGAAAACACCTCCTGGGAATTGATTCAAAGAAAGGGCATTCTATGAAAAGGTAGTGAACTGTCAGAATGGTATTACGGTGACAGAAGATGCACCTTGGCGGTGGCTCACGGGTCATAAGAAAGCTGCGAGTTAAGTGTGTATAGCCAGTTCGTAGGCGAGCCAGGCTCACCTCCTGTTTGAGGTTGCGGTGACAAGACAAAATTCATGGCACCAGTGTCAGTTTGATGTTGTGGAGCTTAGTATTACTGCTCATAGCAGTCAAGAACAATTGCCAACGTTGGTGAAAACCTTGACGCAGTAAGGGTGCAGTCTCCACCAGGAAGACATCCCAATCAGAAGAACAACGGAAGTTATTCTGAGTCAGTACATAGGATTGAAGAAGCAATTTTCTCTTCCTTGTCCGTGTTGTGTGTGTTTGAAGGTATTGCATTTACGTGTGGAAGATTATGTCAGGAAGAGACATGAAAGAATTGAGTCTTTGAGGCATTGAAAACAACCATATAATCTGTCAATTACAAATGTGAGATAGAATAAGGGTCGGTTGTTCCATGTCCATGCTCCTAAGATAAGAGTATCTGCAGCTGGACAAGATGTGTTTTATTGAAATAAGAGAGATGGGTGAAGAGACTCATATGAGTGGGTCGACGACGAAAAAACAAATATAAAAAGGATGAGCGCTGGTTGTATACAACTGCTGCTATAAAACTACCAGACAGGTAATCAGAGAGTGTAGGTTACAGGGAGAAGATAGAAGTCGAAATAATCAAACCTTTCTTTCAGACTCTATTGAAAATTTTCATGATATTCTGCCAAACGACGACAGATTCGCCAAAAAAATGCCGAGCAGAGGACTATGAATTAAAAAGAAAAAACATTATGCTTTCCATACAAAAGCAATATTGGTATTGCATGAACAGGTTTGTAAATATAAAATGTTTCCTCTTTTTTTTTTTTTAGTATAGACCAAAAAAAGTTTGGGAAAAAAATAAGACTATATAGCTTGGTTGAATGATGTTCTCTTTTTGAGCAGATTGGCGAATGCAAGCTTTCGGCCTGAAGGAAAGGTTTAAATTGATTTACAAAGACGAAACAAAAACTTGAAAGTTCAAGTTTTTATAAAAACAGGAGAGACCCGTCAGTACCATAAGCCTTCCAAATATTAATCTCAAGACAGAACAGAAATAGCTCCATATATTAACCTCAAGAGAGATAAAATAACACCAAATATTAACCTTAAGACAGAACAGAAATAACTTTAAATAATAACCTCAAAACAGAGCAGAAATAGCTCCAAATATTAACCTACAGACAGAACAGAAATCACATAAATAGAATTTACGAAATTATCAGATGGATAATGGTGGGGAAGGAGGAATAGCACCAGAAACGACGCAAGTGGAATTGGAGGCAAATGTTTGAATGAAGCAGAGCTCAGCTCCATAAATGGTAAGGCAGATATGAAGCAATCAGAAGAAACAAGAGCTGGAAAAGGAAAAAAAAAAAGGGAAAGCAAAATTACAATAACCTTAAAAAAAAAAAAAAAATAGGAAAGAGCTGGGGGGAGAGGAACCAGAAAGATATTGGATTTTCCATGAAATATAAGCAGCATAAATTTTTTTTGGAGTTTGAAATAGAAAGTAAATTCCTTAAGTTAAGTATGGCCCAGCAAAAAATTCCTATAGGATCCCATCCATTCCTATCTTAATTAAGATAGGAATGGATGGGATCCTATAGGAATCTTTTGCTGGGGGGCGACAAGTAGCGCAAAATAACAGGAGTTAAATCAAGTGAAAGAAAATGGAAAGTGCGCCTCGAGGCTGAGAGAATCATCTCTCCATAGTAGCAGTTATTCTATGGAAGTGAAAGAAGTATATAAACATATCATGCGGAAAGTAATGTACAAAATCTGATATCGATAATTCAATAAATATTTCTCTAACTTGAAAATTATGAAAGGCTCATAATGGATACTGTTGCGATTAAGCTATATCGTAACATCACAATTTAACTTGTTACAAACTTGACCCAAAAAGATCGATGTTTCTAAATGGCACATAAAACAACAAGAGGTGCTAAAGCACAACCTAAAATGTATCTCCTTAAAAGAAAAGCTTTGGCACGTGTTTAGTAGGATTATTCGGTATTATGATAGTAGGATGATTCACTTTGAGCTGCAATCAATGAATGTAACAAGTGCAGTAGACATCAGCTACCATTAATTTTAGGGTTTAAATGCCACTTCGAAGAAAAGGAGATCTGCTTTGATCAATTATAAAAGATATGTTCTATCAGGAAATTGAATGGGCCAAATTTCCAATTAAGCAAATATCGCATGTGGAAAGATTTAAAAAGATGTCGGGCGAGATAAAAAAAAAAAAAAAAAAACTCACTCCCTTCATATTCTTCAGATCTTGGTACATCTTATTCCAGAGTTTACAGAAGAATCTTGATGGGGTAGTTCTTAAAACATGATAAGGTGACAACTCCCCTGTCAACATTCTTTGCCTCCAAATCAAAAGATTTTAATTATATATATATATATAACATATATATATATATATATATATATATATATATATATATATATATATATACTCTTCTCTACATATATATATATATATATATATATATATATATATATATATATATATATATATATATATAATTAAGAAATTAGTTAATCGTTGGAAAGCAGCTACTGATAATAATAGCACTTGTCCTATTGAAACAATTGAAAAAAAAATTTAATTCTTATATATATAATATATATATATATATATATATATATATATATATATATATATATATATATATATATATATATATATATATATATATATATATATATATATATATATTTATATATATATATATATATATATATATATATATATATATATATATATATATATATATATATATATATATATATAGAGTATATATATATATATATATATATATATATATATATATATATATATATATATATATATATATATATATATATATATATATATATATATATATATATATATATATAGATATATATATATATATATATATATATATATATATATATATATATAATATATAATAATATATATATATATATATATATATATATATATATATATATATATATATATATATATATATATATATATATATATAATATATATATAATATATAAACTTAAAATGAGTCAAGTTAGAGAAAAACTTGGAGGGTGATGATGGGGGGAAGGGGGGGGGGGAGTTGATCTTAAACAGAAGTGGTGTCCTACTTTGTTAATAATTATGTTATAACACCATATATCTGAATTATGGGGTGTTACAGAACCACCCATCAGTCCTTCTTGGATACTAACCTATTAATATAAATATGAAAAAAAAAATGAAGAGTTTCAGATAATTTTTTTGATACTTTGTTCAGGGATACAAAATTAGTTTTGATTTAGAATACATTTTAGTTATTAAATTACACCACGCTTGTGGTATATATATATAGTCTAGGCCTATATTAGATAAAAAGTTAATTTACTGTTAAAAAAAATTGTTCATTAGCTACAGTGAGCATAAAGTTATTTGCATCCATATCCGAAATCTGAATCAATGAATGAACCTCGTTTCTATACTATTATTATTTCAAAGTTATTTGTATCCATATCTGAGATCTGAACCTTGAATGAACCTGGTGTCTCCATATTATTATTACTTTTTTTTTTTTTTTTTTGTATTAAATGGCATCAAAATATTTTGATAAATGAATAATAAATTCTTTTTGAAAAGAGTAGGCCTAACCTTCTACAATTGGGAAAAGTTTTGAATTCTACATTGATAAAAATGACATCAACCTGTTTTTAAAACAAAATATAAAAAGCTTTAAAAAAATTTATATATACTGATATATATATATATATATATATATATATATATATATATATATATATATATATATATATATATATATATATATATATATATATATATATATATATATATATATATATATATATATATATATATATATATATATATATACAGTATTTATATATATAAGGTCGTGATCGCCGTAAACGGCCTTCTATCTTTCGGCGAATTGTATGAATCGTATGGGTACATGGAATGTCAGAGGAATAAATGTTGAGGAGAAGAGGAGAGGTGATGGATATGTATTTAGAAAGGGCAAATTTACATAAACAAACTAGAACAAAGGATAAAAGAAAAAGGTGAAATTGAGTGGTGTGATGTGAAATGTGTGCGTGCTGGTGTGGAAGAGAATGAGAGAGGAGTATGAGAGAGTATGTGTTGGAGGTTAAATCACTGAATTTCAGCTATATTGGAACTTTGAGTGTGTGGTCCTAAATTTAATGGTTAAATTTAAGTTTGAAAGGTCAAGGTATGTGTGGATTTAGCATACGGTCCATCCGAAACGTTGAAGAAATTACGATTTTTAGGATAATCTGAATGATGTTCTGGATGGGAGTGAGTAGGGCTTCAGATTGATGTTTTGAGGGACCTGAATGGTTGGATAGGTGATCAAAAAAAGGGATGAGTATAACAGGTGGTTTTAGGGTGGCAGGAGAAAATGAGAATGGTAGGAAGGTGATTGATTTCTGTGAAGAGGTATGTGTGTAGTAATGCTTTCTTTAAACACAAGTATCCATAAGTATACTAGAGTTGGTGTAGGTAGAGATGGTATCGAAGTGAAAGTATGATTGATTTAGTGTTGGTGAAGAAGGAGATGTTAAAGTATGTGTTGGATGTTAAAATCAGTTAGAGGTTTAGGAATGGATTGTCGGATCATTATATTTATTTCTATGTAAAATTAAGTTAGTGGGGGCTTGGATGGAAGGAAGGTGATACGACGAAAGGAGTAGGTAAAATTAAGGTAAAGTTAAGTAGAGCAAGACAATAAGGTTAAGTATGTAAGGCGCTCGCTAGTAAAATGGTTGAATGTGAACAAGTTGATGCTGAACAAATCTGAGGGGCAAATGAAGCAATTGTTAGTAGTGCAAAGGAAGTATGTGGATGCGCTAAAGTAGGAAATAAGAGATAGTAACAGTAAAATGAGTGGAATGAAGAGGTAGAAAGCGGTTAAAAAGGTAAAAAAGAAGCGTAGTTGAATCTATAAGCAAATGATGAAGATTCAAAGAAAGATGCTTGGAATTATATATAAGAAAAGAAATACTAAAGGTGTATACGTGTAGGAGAAAACAAAGAGGTAAATGAACAGTTTGGAAGGAGGATGAATCAGGACTTACAAGGGAATAAGGAGCTTGAAGGAAGCGAAAGGTTAAGAATGAGAATAAAAGTCTGCTTAGAATAATGAATAAAGATGATAGTACTTTTGTAACTGATGAAATGGGTGTAAGAGGAGTATGGAAGAACATTTCAATCTGCACAATATTAACAATGATGAGGTGTGGTGATATTGAATGTCTGCCGGTTCTATAGTGCCTTAGGTACAGGTATACTGGTAAGCCATTATTAGTAGGAGGAGGAGTAATGGGTCGAGTGAGAACGATGAAAGATAGTAAATCTGCAGAGTATATATAAAACTTTTGTAAGAAAATGATCAAGAACAGGCGAGATGGTGATTAGTTGGATTTGGAAGTTGTGTAATAAAGCGTTTATAGAGTATAGTTCAAGGGATTGGAGGAGAGCAGTAATAGTATATATAAGGGTAAGGGAGAAAGGAACTGTAGAAATTATGGGAATAAGTTTGTATTGTAGGGAAGGAGGTATATGCTGGTATTTTGGTCGAAAAGAGTGCGTCGAGTGATGACTGAAGGACTGATTATTGAAGAACAAGGTGCGTTTAGGAGTGAGCCAGAGGATGTGTGGATCAAATCTTTACATTAGAACAAATGATTGAAATGAGGGAGAAGAAGAATAAATTATATTTAGGTTTTAATGGATTTGCAACAGGCGTATGATAGAGTTAATGGGAAGCGTTATGGCAGGTGATGATGATATATGAAGGTGGTAGTGGTAGAGCTTCTGAATGGAATCAAAGTATGTATGACGATAGTGAGCGTGTGTAAGGAGAATAAATGAGCAATAGGATTAGTTTTAGGATTAATAATGAGTAAGACAGGGTTGTGTTATGTCTCCTTGATTGTCAATTTGTATATGGATAGGAATTTATGAAAAAATTCGAGGTAGGGATGGCAGGAAATAGTGTTAGAATGGTAGGAGAATGGAGATGAGTGGAATGTGCCCTATAATATATGGATGATTTGGTTCTGTGTGGCGAATCTGAAGGAGTTTGAGAGGATTGTAGAAAAGGGTGGCAGGGTGTGTAAAAGGAGGGGCTTAAAAGTAGATAAGAGTGAGTTATGGTTGTGAGTGAGAGGACAGTCCTCAGTGTGAGGATTATGTTAGATGGTGAGCGAACAGCTGGAAAAAATGTCTGGATTTAAATATGTAAGTATATGTTGGATGAGGAAGGAACGGACGATGCAGAGTGTAGTAGGAAAGTTATGAATGGCAGGAAAGTGGCTGGTGCAATTAAATCATTGGTGAATGCAAAGGGACTAAGTCTTGAGTGTGCTGGGGTGCACATGAGGGTATGTTATTTACCTATGTTATTGTAGCGAAGAGTAGTGAGACTATGGTCTGGAATAAGAGTATAGATCTAAAGTTCACAGTGTGTTCCAGATGGACAATCTTAGAGATTTCTTAGTTGGTGTGGGAAGAATTGATAAAGAGAGGAAGGAACGTATTAGAGTTGTGTGTTGTGAAGAAAGGGTAAATGAGAGAATAAATGAAATATGTTGAGATGGATTTGGTCATGTAAGAAGGAAGGATGAATGAAAGTCGATTTGATTAAGCGGATGTATAGTGGAAGTGTGTTAGGAACCGACCGGCTGGGAGACCGAAGAGAAGATTGATTTAGTCAGTGAACGAATGTCTGAAGGAGAGAATGTGAGTTTGGCAGAGGCCGAGAATAAAGGTCGCATGATAGGAGAGAATGGCAGGGGTTTGTATGGGGGCATGGTTGTGGCCCACCTGGGCCGGGGATGAACCCATACATTGATGATTACCATGTGAGAGTCCGTCCTTGGTCATGATGCTCTAGGAATTGGGTTTTTCTGTCTGCGGCAGGCTCTCACTAATTAATGGAGGTAAATTGATATGAGCATATAGGTTTTTTTTTCATTTCGACATTAATGGTACTCTCCTACTGCTTTTCTTTTCCGATGCTTGTAGCGCACCTTACTCCCAATCTTAGTATATATATATATATATATATATATAAATATATATATATATATATATATATATACGTATATATATATATATATATATATATATATATATATATATATATATATATATATATATATATATATATATATATATATATATATAGATATACGACACCCCCATATATATAAATATATATTATACAATATATATATATATATATATATATATATATATATATATATATATATATATATATATATATATATATATATATATATATAACCTTATATATATATATATATAATATATATCATCTTTCATTTTTTCTGATAAATTTACTATAATAATAATAATAATAATAATAATAATAATAATAATAATAATAATAATAATAATAATAATAATAATAATAATAATAATAATAAAAACGAACTATAATGAAAGACTCCCAAATCCCATATAATTACATACAAATACATTAATGCAGAATTAAAACAAACCATAAGGGTTACTTATAAGCTAAATTACACTATAAAGTTTGGGTTATTTTTTCCAGTTTGTGCGTTTTACATACATTCTTAAGGCCTTTTATTAATGATACTTCTTTCGCT
>JABUQX010074851.1:20000-25741 GCA_015478945.1 Trachelipus rathkii | reverse complement strand
CCGGAAGGCAGTAAATTCTTTACCTTCCATTAAATGTTCTTTCTTTATTTACATCTTATATAATTGCGATTTATGCAATATTTAACATCTACGATATAAAGAACGAAGGATAGGACAGGCTGGACACCTGGTGATGTCGCCTTGAAAGGAGCTTTATAACTGTTCTTGAATCCAACTTTTTGGGTTGGAGGATAGTCAGTCGTAAAGCATCGGGTATATTGTCCTCATTCACGCTTATGGCGTGGTTCAATCCCAGAGAAGGCAGTAAATTCTTTGCCTTCCCATTAAATGTTCTTTCTTTATTTACATCTTATATAATTGCGATTAATATCCAATCTCCCTCTCTCTCTCTCTCTCTCTCTCTCTCTCTCTATATATATATATATATATATATATATATATATATATATATATATATATATATATATATATATAATATATATATATATATATATATATATATATATATATATATATATATATATATATATCAGGCGCGGCTTTACGGGGGAAGCACAGGAGGCCGTGCCTCCTCTAAAAAAATAAAAGCAACTAATGTAATAAAATAATTCAAATTACTATTTATTACTATTAAAATAATGTTTAAAATGTTATACAAGAACGCTAATTTTACATTAAGATCATTTATTCTCTTGCGAAACATTATTTTTCATAAGGATCATTGACTGGAGGAATTTCGATTTGTGCCTCCAAGAAAGCATAATTATAATGCTTTCAAAACACTGGTTGTCATGGCAACGTAAAAGAAACCTTATTCTTATTTTGTCTATTTTGAGGATTTTTCCACAAAGCCTCCTCTCAGCACGTCATAAAATGCTCCTCCCAAATTTAGCGCTATACTTATAAGGAGAGGTGCCCCTCTCTTGTATGAAAATAATTTCTTAAAAAATTTTCTGCATTTTTAATTTAAGAAAAATTCTTTTACATATGTATATATATATATATATATATATATATATATATATATATATATATATATATATATATATATATATATATATATATATATATATATATATATAGATAGATATATATATATATATATATATATATATATATATATATATAGAGAGAGAGAGAGATAGAGAGGAGAGAGAGAGAGAGTTGATTTATTTTTGTTCAAGATTTGAAATATGTATTTGTTTTCTCCTATTTTTGGTGTTAATTAGGTGTATCAAATTTAATTATTGATATGGAGATTGACAAGCTGTATGTTAAAATTATATTATAAAGTCTTTTTACTAATGGTGTACAGTCAAGAAAGGAAATTGTCATGTATGAATTATAAAATTACGAAAATCTTTATTTATTATTATACCTCCGCGTTGAACAGCAGACAATAAGAGGAAAGAACTTTCACGGTTAATATATATATATATATATATATATATATATATATAGATATATATATATATTTATATATGTATATATATATCTTATATATATATATATATATATATATATATATATATATATATATGAGTGTGTATGTTTTATATATATATATATATATATATATATATATATATATATATATATATATATATATATATATATATATATATATATATATATATATATATATATATATATATATATATATATATATATATATATATATGATATCAACATATACAAACATATAAACATATATATATATATATATATATATATATATAATAATAGATATATATATATAGGTTTATATATTTATATTTATATATATATGACTTATATATATATATATATATATATATATATATATATATGAGATCATGAGAAAAATAAACACTAATAAATATATATTAACTAAGCCACTCCTTAACTAATAGGACCTTTTCCGAAAGAAATTTCTATAGCAATACCCATTTTCTCAGAAGTCAGAATTAACAACTTTGCTATTTTATTGCCATATCTATCATGTTTCCATGCATTCTGGCTGATTTTATTATTTATCGCTAGATAATATAGATTTAAACATACTTTTTATGTTTATTTGCTTTATTTTGTAATTTACGGCAAAAATTAATTCATGCTCGATTTTCTCCGGGGGGCACTCGCTGTCTCCCGGGGCAACGCACCCCGGAGGTATATCTGAAAGAAACACAGTGATAGAGATGTATATATATATATATATATATATATATATATATATATATATATATATATATATATATATATATATATATATATATATATATATATATATATATATATATATATATATATATATATATATATATATATATATATATATATATATATGTATATGTTAGCATTTTACTGTCTATAAATACAACAAATTAAATAGGATGTATATTTACCTATTGTTTAATATTTTAATAATTTCCTCCTTTAAGTATGACACACTTTATCATAACCATAAAACCATGTTAATATAAAAAGACCCAAATCTACAGTTTAGAACGTAAAATGTTTTTAAAAATATTCAAGCGAAAATCGTTTCGCTAATAAATGTCGTTAATCGGGCTTAATATATATATATATATATATATATATATATATATATATATATATATATATATATATATATATATATATATATATATATATATATATATAAATATATATATATAAATATCACGTTCATCTTTTTCCCAACTGGGGGTAAGGTGCGTGCCATGCACCGGAAACAGAAAAAGTAGTAGAACATGACACAAGTCGAAAGAAAGCCCAGGCCTTACCGCCCCCTCTATACCTATTAGTGAGAAATCGTCACAGTCAGAAAATCCACCCTGAACGCGACGGACCCTCACTATGGCATATCGTCAGTGTAGGGTTCATCCACTGGCCCAGGTGGGCCCACAAACGCCCCTCTTAAAATCTGCGTACTCCTATTGTATGCACATTCTTCTCGTCTCTGCCAAACTCATATTTCTCTCCCACTCCAGACATTCCTTTACTGGCTCAATCCACTTTTTCTTCGGTCTCCCAACCGGTCAATTCCCAGCACACTCTAACACGCCCCTAAGGTGTCCATCTGAACACATTGAACTTTAGATTTATACTTCTAATTCCAGACCATAGTTTCACTACTATACATTAACACAGGTAACAACATGCCCTCATGTAAAACCCTAGCGCACTCAAGACTTAGTCCCTTCACATTCACCATTAATTGCACCAACTACCTTCCTGCCATTCACAACTTTCTACTACATTCTGCATCATTCGTTCCCCTATCATCCAACATATATCCTAGATAATTAAACTCAGACACTTGTTCCAGCTACTCACCATTGCTATAACTTCACACTGAGGACAGTCCTCACTCACAGCCATAACCTTACTTTTATCCTTACTTTCAAACAATTTCTTTTACACCCCCTGCCAAACCTCTCTAAAAATTCATTCAAATGCTCTCCTCAGATTCACCACAATACCAAATCATACACGCATATAATAGGCAGGGCACCCTCCACTTACGTCCATTCTCATCATTCTAACTCTTTACTATTTGAACACTTTATCACAAATTCTTTCCTGCTTACATCCATATCAGAATTGAATAACAAAGGAGAAATTTTTATGTATTTATGTATATATTTAATCAATATAAATATATATATATAAATATATATATATATATATATATATATATATATATATATATATATATATATATATATATATATAATATATACAACAAATATATATATATATATATATATATATATAATAATATATATATAAATATAACATAACTTATATATATAACTATCTATATTTCTTTCATTGCCTATATATATATATATATATATATATATATATATATATATATATATATATATATATATATATATATATATATATATATATATATATATAAAACAATTAATTAAAAAAAACTTTAATGAAATGAAAATTACTAATAGTTGACGTTTCGGGACCTAAAACAGCTCGGACCCCTCCTCAGAACTAAAACTAATTTCTAAAAAGAATTTAACAATTTTAAAATTACTATAAAAACACAGTATAAAAAGGTTACAGAGAAAATTATAGGGTGGCGTCTCGTTCTCTTTCTTCTTATTCATTACTTATTCAATATTAACGATTCACTCCTATCTTTTATGAACTTTTTGGTAATAGAATCAAAATTGAAAAAACCCTCGGACAAATTAAAATTATTTCTTGTTGATATAAAAAATGATTCTATCATCTGATTTAAGTTTTTATCTTTGGACCGGAATAAAAAATATGCTCCATCCCAATTCATAACATGGTCTTCACGGGTCATGTGTCCAAAAACTGCGCTGCTTTGATTCCCTCTTCTTACTCCTCCCTTGTGCTGGTCGATTCTAATTTTCAAGGACTTTAGCGTTTCTCCATAATATGATTCATTGCACATATCACACGGAATATGATAAACACCTCCCATAGCCTCTCTTTTTGTAGTATTGTTAATGACTAAGTTACGAATAAAAAACACGCCACTAGCAAAACTAGCCTGGAGTTACCAATATCTACACAAAACTCGTGTGCAGATACAGCACCCCTTGTTGCTACTAGGGCGTCGTAAAGGTGGTGGTAAGCCGGGTGGTAAGTTCCCTCGAACACCTGCCGCTGCGATACCTATAGAAGAGAGGATTAAGCACCAACATCGCGCCGCAAAAATAGAGGGTCAGTGAACTGGAAAGTACATAACAGTTTATAAACTTTGGCTTTTGACTCGACCCTGTCAAAAAGCCGGGTGAAACCAGAGCCCCCAGATATGAGAACAGTACTCTATACAAGGCCGGATGAGACCCTTGTATAGTGAGTAACTGAGAAGTGGAAAACAGTCTCTATTCAAGCGAATGCAAGTTTCTTTGAGGCCGCCCCAGCAACCGTTGTGATGTGAGGTTTCCAAGACATTTTTTTTTATGTTAAGGCCAAGGATGTTTATATTGTCAACAGGAGAGGAAAAGAACCGTCAAAAGAGATAGGAAGTTAGAAGGTATTTCAGAGAGGAGATTTGTAGATTGGGTTTTAAAGAATTGAATTTCATAAGGTTGAGACGACCCCACCGCAAATTCTATCTAGCAGCGAGAATAGAATCGGAAAGATTAAGACGAGAGGCAATTCTAGAAGTAAAAGAGGGAGCAATTGAAATGAGTTAAAGAATGAAGGGTCGAGTCATCGGCATGTGAGTGGATAGAGTTAGATGTGCAGGTGAGAAGATCATTAATGAAAAGTAGGAATAAAGTAGGAGATGAGACGAAACCCTGAGGAACTCCACTATTGACAGAAAAAGAAGAAGAAGTCGCTCCATCAACCATAGCCGATGTTTAGCGACTTGAAAGAAAGCTAGACATATGTAAGCAAAGAGAAGGAGGAAAGGAGGGGAGCTTGGAGAGCAATGATGCGTGCCACCCGGTCAAATGCTTTGGATATGTGAAGCGCCACCACGCAAGTCCCCGTAGTTCCTAAGAGCGGAAAACCATAAATCGGTTAAATAGGAAAGTATATCGCCAGTAGACTTTGAACACCAAAAGCCGTACTAGCGATCGGAAAGAAGAGAATGAGATTCCAGATGGTCTAAGAATGTGAGAGTTGAGAAGGGTTTCAAAGATCTTAGATATAATACAAGTGAAAGCTATAGGGCGATAGTTAGAAGGATCAGAGCGGCTTCCTTTTTTCAGATAGGTTGGACATGTAAGTGGCTGTAATAGGGAGAATTGCTAGTGAACATGGAGAATACTCAGTTGAACGAGGTGGTG